>VDFB02275768.1:146415-251848 GCA_007258455.2 Sequoia sempervirens
TTTTGTCTTATTAGGAGTGTCGGGCATATGCAATCTGAAGTATTGTAAGTTGCACTGGAGGTCTTCAATCTTAATACATTTCCAGAAGCGATTCATGAGAGGTATTCTTGTATCATCTTTTATCACAGATATTTATCAAATCTGAAGATTAATTAATATATGTATTTCTGAGTAAGAATATGTATATATCTCTGAGTTAGTCCATTTGGTTCCTTCTATGTTATATAAGAACCAGTTTTCCAAATAGAAGATCTTTTCTATATGTTTAGTCTACAATATTCATCTTGTATCTAATGAAACCTGAAAACTGAGCATAATCCCTATCATTGTTGGTTTAAGTTGCTGTGAATATGAGTTGCTGTGCATCCAGAGAATTGCAAACACTAGATAATCAGTCGGTTCAGATTAAACTATGTCAGTTAGTTGGACATCATAACGTTGTCAAACTTGAGAAATCAATAATAATCTTGGGCATCAAGGGTTAGGGATATTACATTGGATCAGCCCTTCCAATAGATTGCACAGTCTTGACATTCTTGATTTCATATGAGACATCTGTGGACTTCAAGAACACCAATGTGCCACTTGAAGCCACTAAACAGTTTATTAGTGTCATGTTCTTGCCATTTTTCCACCCATCTAATAAGGTGTTGCAACACTTTTTCTGCCATATTCTCCTTTTATATTTTGCTACTAGCTATGCATTATTGATGGCTTCATATAATAATGGGCCACTAAAATCGCATAAAATTGGATTTTAAACCAAGCACTGACAATTGCTAATGTATTTACCAATCCATCCCAATATTAAATGGTATGGTATTGTAGAACCATAAAATTTGCAGCTATCATCTCTTGGTTCCAAGAGGCACCTTCAAACAAAGGTTGGGTGCTTGGAACATTGTTAGGAACAAAGAAATCCTATCATCAACTCGATCACTCATACTGCAATATTTGATGCCCTGCTTGCCCCAGTCAAGCTACTCTTAATGAGATCGAGTAGGCACTTCCATTCGGCATTGCCAAGGAAGTTTTTGCGCAAACCCCTATTACCAGCACTCCAAATGTTGTCATGTTCTTGTTGAGTAAGATTCGACCTGCGCACCCTCGCCACCAAATTCTCCTTCATCTGCTTTGACATCTTTCTAGATGGCTTTGCAACCGAAGCCCCGTAGCAAGGTATCCTGAACACTCGTGTGAATTCTGGCGACCCATACAAGATAGTAACTTGAAAACCTCTATAGTTAATGACCGACTTGTGGCTATGTTGGTCATAATGTGTGATCATTTGCCTGAGATAAGGCTCAAATTCTCGTGCATTAAAGAATAACATTTGTGCTACTTTGTCTACCTGAGCCTTGTCCAATGCCCTCTTCATGACGTGATCATCTTGTGTCGAGAGCCACCAGGAGCGACACTCTGTGTTGCCGAGACTCTCCCATGTAATGTTATTAGGCATGATTACATCATCATTGGTTTTGGCCATGCTTCTTGCTGCTATTCTCGGGCGAATTGGTGGCAGCCTCTTTCCTTTGCTACTACTGGTGGTTGGCATGTCCTCCTGGCAATAATTAATCTCTGACACACGACACAGGTTATATAACTGATGTTGCTCTCGACCATTATAGTAACTGAATTCGGGTTGTCGTACTAACTTCTCTATCACTTCCTTATGCCGTACTTGTTTTCTACTTCTTTGTGCTTGGCTTATCACCAATCCCTGTACTTCCATCACAGTATTTTTCCATTGTATGCTTTTATGATTTCTTGCTATCCGTACAGTGTTGGTCACTCCTCCTTGGGGTATGGTTTTGATGTTTTTTACTGCTCTTGTACTATGTACAACATTAACACACCCTCCTTTTTTCTCTTGTACGGACTGTTGCAAACTTAGCGTATGCACTTCCTCGGATGCCTCCCGTACGACGTCTGTATTCTTCCGTCCTTTTTTCGAACTGTCGTGAGAACCACCCTTGCGTATGGCTGTGTTTTGTCTTCCCACTGCGTACTTTTTGATCCTATTGTATGGTATGTTGCCTTCCTCGAACCCTGCAATGTGTCGTTTGTATGGTAACACTTCTCCTGTACAAAGTATCTCGTACAATTTGGTTTGTTCATTTTCCTGTATGGCGTACGATCTCCCTTGCCTTTGTTTGCCCTTTCTGAATTCCGTACGCGCTCTGGTGTGACCCTTGTATGGTTAACTCCTTCCACAATTGTACGCTCGGATTTCCTTTGTTATCAGGCTCCTTGCTATGTCGCACAGTATTTCCCTTGCGTATGGACTACCATACAAATTATTGGTGCCAAATTACTTTCTTCTCACCAATATCTCTCAGTATGCTTCCGTGCAATGTGCTTTTCCTTTT
Source organism: Sequoia sempervirens (assembly GCA_007258455.2). Classification (NCBI taxonomy): domain Eukaryota; kingdom Viridiplantae; phylum Streptophyta; class Pinopsida; order Cupressales; family Cupressaceae; genus Sequoia; species Sequoia sempervirens. The sequence goes on from VDFB02275768.1 coordinate 148,785, forward strand.
ACTTGTCGTTGTAAATTCCTTTATGGCTTCTCCTTCTTGTATGCTGCCTTCTTGGTTCTGTATGATGCAAGCCTTCACACCTTTAATGCCTCCTTCCTGCCGTATGATGTCTTGATAATGTCATGCTCCTTTTTGCTGTGTGGCGAAGTATGTGGGGTTTTTCCTAAGCCCGTGCAGTGTGTTCTACCGAAACCTTTTTTCTTTCCTTTGGTCGTACGTATTTCAATATCTTTTTTAATTTAATAATGTTGCTCACTTTAATTTTTATTTTTAATACTTCAAAATTTTTAATATTTTTCCTTTATATTTTAATTTTCTTTTTTTCGCCTTTATTTTGCTCCAATTTTTTATTTTTTTGTCCTTTTTCCCAATTTTTTCATTTTTTGAAATTTTGAACTCTCCACTTCATTTTTCTCATTTTTCAACTTCCCCTTAATCGTTTTTCAAATTTTGACTCTCCATTCATTTTTTGCTTTCATAATTTTCATTTTCTCTCTTGTTTATTTTTCTTTTCCGACCCCTTACTTCTAACTTTCAACTTCGATGCATACCTCCATTTACATGTGAAGGGTGGCCTTTTGTAACACTTTCTTCACAACAGGTGCCCATGTATTTTAAATCAAATATTTTATCGAGTAATGGGGTAGGTCCCATACCTCTGAAGCTTCCATCAACATACCTTCTGCCGTATTGTTGGTACCACGTGACATTTTCTCTGTTCACCGTCGGTTGTCTAGTTGGGTTTGGTACGACTGGCTATAGCCTATCCGATGTTACCACTTTCGACGTTTTTCTTTCATGTACTCGAGTAGATTGTCTATGTATCCATTGGTTGTGTAAATGAATGTGTCTTTTGTCATTATTATTGCTTTTAGACATGGTCCTATTTTTTCGGAATAAACGTTCTAGTCTTCGTCAGCCTTCCATTCCTCTTCATCACTTTCGGTTTGTTCTTGTCTTTCTTTTCTTTCTCTTTCTGCTTTCTCCTCTTTCTCCCTCCCCGCTTCTCATCCAATTCATATGACACTTTCCCCTTCATTCCCTTCATACAATGCATGGTATTTCCAGTGACCCCATACCCTCTTCCAGAGAGCGGGTGTCCTGAACAAAGCATTCGTGAGATGTTTGTGGACTTAAGTCACTGCAATGCTCTCCACTCTCTCTTGCACTACACTTCTTTTTGCCTGCCTCTGATTATCTTTTCCTCCTGGTGCAATCCAATCTTCCTCTGGTACATACTGGCTTCCTCCTATTCCCTAGTCTTCTTCTTCTTTGGTTTCACTTTCGCTCACCTTCCAGTCCTCTGCTATTGCGTATCCCAACATGTTGATGGCTATTATCTCCTTTCTCTCCTGATATGGTTTGAGCTTTGACCTGTTAATGGCGTCTAGTAGCAATGTCCCGTCTAGATTCTACAACTTGATTGCTCCATTCTCATAGACCTCTCTGATTTTAAAGGGTCCAAGCCACCGAACTTTGAACTTCCCTGGCTTGATCTCATTATGATTGTTATATTTCAAAACTGATTGGCCTGGTCGGAAATTCATCTGGCGGAGGTGTTTGTCGTGCCAAAATTTTCTCCTCTTGCATTGCCTCTGTTGTCCACTGTGCCATAACTCTTCGTTCGTGGAGTTTGTTGAGTTGGAATAACTGCACCTTGAGTTCAATGACATGCTCAGCTCCCCTTTCAGGAGGCGGCCCAGAAGGTAGATCAGCAAACACCTTACTCTTCTTGGTGAGTATAGATTGGATATCTGGAGGATAGTCCCTCTTTGTTTCAACTGGACTAGTTGGAAGAACCTTACATTCCGCAGCCCACTCAACTTGATCGTGCCGAATCAGCCTCTCCATTCTTTTGAATGACACAATCCGAGGACCTCCATTGGACATTCCTCTAAGCACCACCTTCTTTCCATCAGATTGGAACTTGAGCTCCATTGTTTGTAGATTGAGAGAGATTTCACCAAGTGAGCGTAACCATTGAATACCAAGTACGACATCTGTGTCACCAATAGTAACTACATAGAAGTCATCTTTGACTTCATAGTTGCCTAACTGCATAGACATGTTAGGAACCCTTTGGTTGCAAGAAATATGAAACCCATCCGCCACCATGACTTTGAATCCTTCAAATTCTTCTGTTTTGAGACCTCTCTGTGCAACCACACCTTCGTCAATGAAGTTATGTGTTGCCCTAGTATCAATTAAGGCAACAATATGGTGACCTCCAATCCCACCATGAACCTTGAAAGATTCGTTCTTTTGGAAACTAGAGAGTTGGGCAATAGGGCCCCCAACTCCTTGCTCATGATCAGACTCTTCTGGAGCTCTTTCTTCCTCACTGTCCCCAAAATAAGACTGCTGATCAGACATATCAGATTCTGATCCATAATCAGAATAGGCCCCCATTTGGTTAGAACACCCTCTTCCAGAGCATCTATGACCCTTAATCCAAGGCTCCAAACATGTATAACACTTGCCCTCTTTTCTAAGTTGTTCACGCTGCTCATCAGTCAACTTGGGTGAAAACTTCTTGTGCTGATTTGAAAAATGCTTCTTATCCCTCTTGTGGCCAAAGGGCTTGGGCAAAAATTTTGGCCTAGGGGCTGATAACTCCATACTTCGAGACTTTTTGATTACTTCTTCGAGACTTGGTGGATTGAAAGCCTTAACCCACCCTTTCAAGGGTTCAACCAATCCTTCAGAGAACAATACTACCAACCTTCTTTCAGTGATGTTGGGCACCATCACGGAAAGCCTTTGAAAATCAGCTATGTAAGCATCCAAGGAACCATGCTGCTTCAATTGTGCTAGCTCGCGAAACTTCACTTCAGGATCCTTAGTGTCGAATCTATCAATCAGCTTGTTGGTGAATTCATCATAGGTTCGAATGAGGTCGTGGCCAAGCGTGACCAAACCATGGTACCACCACTCATGGGCAGCTCCTTCCAAATGCAACGTTGCAAACTTTATGGCATCTTCCTCTGGCATGGGCCTTAGCGATAGGTAGTTATCCAGCTTCTGAACCCACGACCTTGCTGAACACTTATCACTTCCATCGAAGTGAGCCAATGACACTTTCCCAAGGGCTTGTTGAAAGTCAGTCCTAGGAGCCATAGGAGCTCGGTTATCAGTTCTTCCTCCATTTCTTTTGTTTTTTTGGTTCAAGAATTGATCAAATGACCATTGGTTTCTAAGATCAGGGGGTAAGGTGGCATACTCCAAGTAGGCTTGCCTGGCATCATTTGCAAAAGGAATGGCAGCTTCAACTTGTGGATCCTCCCTCTGAGTGAATGTAGGAAATAGTGGCCTAGAGGCTGATCCTCTAGAGGTGGCCTCATGTTGGCCAATAGTCCTATCTCTCCCATTGCCATTGTTTCCATTGACACCACTATTTTCACTTGTGGCATTGTTTTGACTAGGGGTATGATTCTGAGCAGCTTGCTGATCCATTCTTGCAAGCAAACGGGACATCATATCAATCATCCCATCAAACTTCTTTTCCATCCTATCATCTCTCTCATCCATGGCCTGCTTATGACTGTCTGACATGTTCTCAACTGCTTTACTAGTATCTACTGCTTTCCCTGTTTCTCTCAAAGCCTCTGAAAAAGTATCTGCTTCTGGCACTGGCGGAAACTGTGATTGCTGTTTTCTGGCCTAACTTCTGGTGTAGTATCTGCAATCACTGTCACTCATCTGACAACTGAATCACTGTAGGCACAGGTTGGCAGAATCATGGCTCTGATACCACTGTAAAGAACCAGACTAATATTTTTTGTTTTTTCCAATTACAATTACAATCAACATGCACCCGTTAAGGTTAGCTCTAAAACCAAAACGATGCAGAAGCAACTCTAACCAAGGATGTACACCAGGATCCCGATGTTGGGCAAGGTGTGAGCATATGGTCAGAGGATCTGATGCAGATGCAGAATTGGAAGAGAACTCTAACCAAGAATGCATCTAGGATAGACGAGCATATGGTCAGAGGATCTTATGCAAGATGGCGAGCATATGGTCAGAGGGTCCCTAAGAACTACTAACTGAAAGTAAATAGGTGGCAAGCTAGCCTCTTCCACTTATTCAGCGGGAAGTACAATAAAGTAAGTGAAAGAGAGAAAGGCGAATGGCTGATAGTATTACTAATCAACTTACAATTTGATAGAATGCTTTCCAAAGCCCAATATTATAAGTTCTTCAATGCTGCAATAATATATATGACTTCCTCAATGCTTAACAAGACTCTCCAGACTCAAACTCCTCACAAAGATGCATTTATCTAAGACTGATATGACAGACCAGCGACTGAAATGAAGCAACCAACAACTGCATAACTCACCTAAATGCATATATCTAGCTCATAACTCACCCAAATGACGAAATATCAAATGCAAGATTCCCTAAGGATGATGGTGCCCAAGTTAAGACATTGAAACCTTCCCAAAATGCCTTTATTTATTTTTGCACGAAAACCAAAGCTCTCACAAATGGTACGGCCTGCAGCAAGGGCGATTTTGCTTTGAAAAATCCAAATCTACATCAAAAAATCCACAACTTTGCAAGAATGGTCGCCCCACATAGAGAAAGGGATTTATGCAATGCCTAGAACAATAATATTTTTATTTCATGAGATATGAGCAACTCTTACAATCAGCAATGATATTTAGCAACTCCAAAATATGTCTAAAAATGCAAAGAACTGAACTAAGATGCTAGGAATTCAAATGCAATGCTGAAACAAACTCAACTACAATCTACCTCTCAACTAGTTGCTATCTTTCAAGCAAGAAGATGAGCCAAGCTAGGAGGTGTGCTTTCCTCGAAGCAAATCTGTCACCATTTTGGCAGCATAACTTTATTGAAGATATGAGATGATGAATTGAAGAGAGAAGGCCTCCTTATATAGACTTAGCAAGCATCTCCAGAAGCTTCTAGTAAGTGCGCCCCTTTTTGACTTTGAATTGACTTCATTTTCTGTAGAAACCCCTCTTCTCACTGTTTTGAAAACTGAATGTATTTTTTTGTTTTTGGGTATTTTTGAATTTTTTTGGGTTTTTGCATGCAATAATGAAGAATGCGATTTTGAAAGAAATACTTATAAAAATTTAAATAAATTCCAGAAAGTACAAACTGAAGCAAATAAGTCTCTGAAATGATAGCATATGGAATCATTATTCTTTCCAGTTGATTACAAGGTAAATCTCTGACATGTAGACTGAAGATACAACAAAATATGATAATTAAAAACCTGATTTGCAGCCGCTTGAAAGAGCTTGGAATGTACGGCCAATCAAAAATATCAACTTCTCCCTCCGCCAGAAGATTGCAGATGAATCCAGAGGAATAGGCGCCCCCTTTGGTGAAGTCAGAATGCCGAGGTGTTTTGCCCTAGGAAGAAAGTACGGCCCTGTACTTGATGGTACGGCCCAGCAGCAGCAAATAAGAGATCCGTACAGCTTGAATATGGATGCCAGATGAATACTAAGCCAGCCGCTAATGATTTTCTCTTCTCTTGATGATTCTGGATTTAACTCTGAAAAAATAGATCTTTTGAATAAGCTCTGTAATAACTTCTGGATGAAGCTATCTCTGTGACAGGCAATAAATCAGCTGATATTTCACAGCCTCTGAACTGCAGACACTGAAGATGGCTCATTCTCCAATGCAGACGAAAGCTGAAACCCTTGGCTCTGTTCTCTGAAGAAGTAACTGGCTAAAATCGATTTCATAAAATAATGAAGTTTTTCACAAGTGAAAAACCTTATATTCTTCAAGAGGGTCGACTTCTCTCCAAAAAGCACCATTTAAATAAAAGTTGAATTTCACTTTTAATAATTCCATAGTTTGGGCGCCCAAATTAATTATAATTAATAATTGAACTTGGCCCCCTTTTAATGATGGTCGACCCCTTCCAATAAGTCACTTAAGTTATAATATTTAATTATATTATAACTTTATAATTTAAGCTTCAACTTAATTAATATTTATTTTGGCAAATAAATATTAATATCTCTCTCAATATAAGTCCGATTAACGAACCGTTTGAAGCTGGATGATAAGTGACTGAATCTGCATATGACCAGACCATACTGCTAAAAATAGCAGGGGTGCTCCGTTGAGTGTCTCCACTTACTAAAATTAGTAAGTCAGGCAACTGATGTCCAAACAAAAGCCAAATTGAATGATTCTGCCAATTGAAGCCAAGCCAAGCCTCAACAAGACCCGCTATCCACCCTATCTGAGATGAACCAGACCAATTTTTTCAAATTTTACAATGAACAATCCAGTACAACAAGAACCCGTTAAAGGTCAGCTCAAATCAAAACCAACAATTGGGAAGTAACTCTTTGCCAAGAATGCACACTCAATCTCAAGATGAGAAAGATGCTGTCATATGGCAAGAGGGTCATCAGTACAACTAGAAAGGAATTACAATGTTGAAAGTAAACTCGACACCAAGAATGTGCTTTCCAACCCAGAGTGGGAGGTAGCTACCATATGGCGGAGCAATTACATGAAATACAATACTGGAAATGGAGCTCAACGCCAAGTATGTGCACTCCTATCCAAGATGGATAGGTGCTATCATATGACGGAGCAACTAAAAAGTAAATACAATAGACTGAGCAAGGATCAGTCTCTTCCACGAAATGTGGGAAATGTAGATTTCTTAAACAAGTAAATTGGTGGCATAGCTAGCCTCTTCCACTAATAGTGGGAAATATAATAAAGAGCTTACAAATGTGAATATTGGCTGGTTAGTACTACTAACAGCCTTACAATGTAATATATCTCCTGCAAGCATGATGTATTAGAGTGATAATCAAACTGCTGAAATGTAGAGCTACTCCAGAATGATTAATATGACTAAGACAGACAATCCCAGCCCTATTAATAATTTTACTAAGTCTGATATGACAGACCTGCAGTTAAAAATGGTGAAACCAGCAACTCCAAAACTCACTTAAATGTTCATATCTCTCTCAATACTCACTCATTTAACTTGAAATCAGTTGCAAAACATTCTAATGATGATGACAATGAAGATGGATCACAAAAACTTCTCACAAAGACCCCTATTTATTTTGCACGACTTCCAAAGCACTTACAAAGTGAAATTGCCTGCAAGCAAGGGCGATTTACTTTAGATAATTCATAGACTTCAAATAAAATTCTGGAAACTTGCACATATGGTCGCCCTACATAGGAAAATAGATTGGAACAGTACCCAGAACAATATTATTTCTGTTTCTTGAGTTGTGAGTAAAAACAACCTACAGCCATACAAACCAGCAACTCTAAAATTGATAGAAAATACAATAACTCAACTACAAAATGTGAGAAGAACCAACTACAATGAAAGGAAACCAACTACAACTAAACCTCTCAACTAGTTGCTGTCTTTCAAGCAAGAAGAAGAGCCAAGCTAGGAGGTATGCATTCCTCGAAGCAATTCCAACACCATTCCGGCAGCATAACTTTGCAAATTCATCAGATGAACAAAATGAGGACCCAGAGCTCCAATTTATAACTTCAGAAGAGCTTTCTAGAAACCTCCAAGAAGGGCGCCACCTCAAAGATTCTTTTAGGTCATTGACTTGTCTTTTGTCTTCACCCTCAGGATGGCGTACTTGCTTAAGAAGATAAATTTCACTTTTTAAATAAAATATTTGGCTCACCCAAAGTTGGCGTCCAAACTCCTTGAGCAATATTTGGCTTTAGAAATATTAAAATATTTCCTCCATGTGAAAATACCCTTCAATGTCCCCCTTTTAAAGACAATATTAATTCATGATGCTAGAACAAGGAATTATAATGTTAAATTATAACATTATAATATAAAATATCTTATATCACCATGGAAATGCATCAGAAGCCAAATTCAACCATACCGTTTGAACAGACTGCCATAGTGAAGCCTACTAATTAGGAGTCAACAAGTCAACTGCTAAAAATAGAATTTACTAAAAATAGTAAATCCATGTAATTGCTCAGAATGCCGAACCGAAACCACCAACGCGAAGCTCTCAGAAAACCCAAAAGGAATCCGCAATCCAAGTTCAACATTTCCAAGTGCAAGCTTCGCAAAAAGACGAAAACGTCCTCCAAGAAGTTTGGAAACCCTGATTCGAGCTTCTGCTTAGCCTACGAGTTCCCAGAAATAGGCTAAATCCAAATGAAGAGCGTAGGGCTAAATTGGGGACATTACACTATCAGCCTACGAGGGTCACATAATAGGCTAATCTCATGAACTGAGAGATGTCAACTGGAAGGGGACAGTACATTTTCCCTCCAAGAATGGCCTCCCACTTCCCACTTCCCAAGGCAATATTTGATTTATTTAAAATTACCTTCTCTCCAAAAGTTGGCGTCCAAATCTCCCTTTGCAATTTGAACCTTTGAATTATTTAATCTTTCTCCTGATGAGGCATTCACCCATAAAGTCCCCTTTTTTAAAACAACATAAAGTTATAATGGTAGGCCAAGGGGGTTATAATATTAAAATATAACATCATAATATGAAAATAACTTATCTCTCCATGAAAATGCCCCAAAAATCTAGAAACATCAATACCAACTGAATCGCCTGAAAAAGAGAACCAACTGAACTGAAACCAACCTGTCCACTGCTAGAAATAGAATTTACTAAAAATAGTAAATTCATGAAGTTGCGCAGAACACCAAACGGTCTATACCACTGCGAAGCTCTTTGAAAACCCAGAAAGAATCCGCAATCCAATTTCCAAACTTCAAGCAACAACCTCCTCAAAAACAAGAAACCCTAATTTCTCCCTCCGAGTAGCCTACGGGTCTCCGGAATAGGCCAACGGTCAACTGAATCGATCACCGTTGTGAAGGGGACATTACACTTCTGACTACAATGAACCAAAGTATATGTAGTCACTGGCAGTGGTTGAGAACACCAATTGTCGCAACTCCCTATTACAACTAATCCAACTAGTCGGGGACTTAATTTCTTGAAACAACATATAATGTAAATTATTTTGCTGCATGGTGCATACTATAGTTTTACTTAATTACGTTATTTGGCAAACTAATAACACTCTCAGTTGTCTACAAACCCTTTGGAAGGGCGAAATAAACCCTCAGGAGCCAGTGCTGACCCCCAGGTCAGTATTTACCTCTTCCACCAACATACACCTTTGCTGCCAGATCATACAGACCCAATTTGTTGCTGTGCCAGGCAATCAGACAATCAGACCAGATATACTCAGGAAGACAGCGTTCAGACCTGTGTTACAGATTTAGAAGGTCAGAACCACACTTGCTGCAGGTCTTAGGGCATTAGATCTATTCAAACAGGGGTGATCTGGACCTACTATTCATTGTGTTGGATCATACCAGGTCCTATATTGCCTGCCACAGTTTGTATGTGAACTTTATATTGATAGAATTAAGAGTGTTAATGCCAAACATATCTGATCTGCATTTGTTCTAGTTGCAATTTATTTTCTGCGGACTTGTTTGTGAACTGTAATGCTATAAATTTCTGATCTGCATCTTGTCTCTAGTGCATTTCATATCACAATTTTCAGACCTACAGATTTCTTTATGGAATGAACATATTTGCTAGTCAATAAGGGTGATTTAGCAGCATTACCTATCATTAACGGTAGATTGGGTGTTTTGAGAATTCTCTATGTTTCCATTATAATTGCCTGAGCTAATCATAAAACCCTAAACCAAAGGGAAGGGAACATTACAAAAAAAAAAACAGATTTTACCCAAAAGAAGAAGGATTATTTCAGTCTTGGAAGCTTTTGCCTAAGAGTGGAAACACAAGATTGCAACTTGTAGAAGAGCTTGGCAATTCGCACCTTGAATGTGCTGGAAGCTTTTACAGTGAAGTTTGAGAAAATACTAAGAAATTGATTTTTGCAACAGTATTTTCCAATCAGCAAAGATAATGAAGAGAAAGTGAGAAGATTGCAGAACTCGGTGTATGTAGCAATGGAGAAAGATTGACCAGCAACTGAGAGAGTGAGAAAGAATGAGAATGAGAGAAAACTTACTATGAGCTTGCAGTGGAAGAACTTGATATCATGAAATTTAATTGGATTTAAGCTTGGTGCAACCATAATGAACCAATGGGAAACCATCTTGAGAAGTTGCAAATTAAAGCTGCATCAAGAGCAGTTAGTAAGTTGTGTAGTCCTGCAGCTTTTTATCACTCACTCTTTTAAAGTTTTTTATGGGGATGAATCTGTGATCATAGAGATGTCTCCACAACTGTAATGTCCAGGGTCCAAAACAATAATAAAAATTATTGCAACATGGGAAATAAACTGAAATGTTTGAAGCACAGTATTCAGAAAACATACAAAGAACAACAAATGGCACATTGGATTGGGAAAAAGGCTTAGGCAAGTGGCTAAGTAGACACTAAAATAAGTGTAATTTATAGAGTAGAAATTGCAAAGTTATGCAATTTTTGACTCTATAATATACCACTTTTTGGTTATATGTCTTTTTCTTTGGCTTTTGATTGATCATATCAGTTAATGGCATGATTCTGGAATGTTCTTGGAAAGTACCCCATTTGGGTTCTGTCTTCATTAATCGGAAATCCCACTTTTCTTCCAATAATACTTTCCATTTAGAAAGTGTATTTTTGGATCTTGATCAGGTTCACTGTCAAACCTTGTTGGTTTGGAGATCATTGATAGATATGTTCCATTCTTTGCCTTTTTGAGGGGTGTTGTACTGAGCTCTACTATTTTTGGCTTATTTGGACAATGTTTTTTTGCGTGTGTTCTTTGATTATTTTCTCAATGTATAGTAAAAAATCTTTCTTGGCAATTGACATTTCTTCTATTTCTTCTTTTGATTCTTTCTATGGCACCTCAAGCTGTGCTATCTGTGTAGATAGTGTATCTAACTTTGTGTCTGAATCAGGGATTTGGCTGAGACCAATGGCAACTAGATCTCCTTATCTATCTATTTGCTTATTTTTTTGCCTCTTACTTTGTGGCAAATGGCATATTATCACTTCCTTGACATTGAAAAATTACATCTATGAATAGTGACACAAACTTCCCTTTATGTTGCCATGTTTGGTTCAACAATATAACATTGCAATTATCCTTGTTTTTATTTAAAAACTTTGCAGAGAAGTAAAATAGCTACAGATTACAGCACTGTATATCAACAGGTGTCAAGTAATAGTGTAAGTAATTAATTGCAATAGATGACGCTTTCATAACTTCGAATTAGTTCACATAAAGACAAGAAGAAGGCACTTTTAATTATGAATTTTTGAAAAAATACTAACTAAATAAATTTGGCTAACTTCTCTTCATAATTCAACCTAGTCTACTTGGTACACAACTGTACAATGCACCCAAGTACTCCTTATGCTGGCTACATGATTTGTTTTATAGTATTAATGAGCATTTTCTGTCATCTGTGGGCATTAAGGTAAATTATCTATTTTAATTTTTTTCCCCTTCAATTTATATATTTGTTGGCGTTTAAATTCGCACCTCTGGAATGCGTATTTGAAACGGACAGCTATGCACAGATAAACTGCTCTTCAAATTAGGAGGGGAAGCTCCCTCTTGCTGATGGTGTTGAAAGAAAGTAAACTAAGAACTAAGTTGCCTATCTTTTTGATCAGCTTAGAGCTTAAAGTAAACTCTGAACTGATATAGGAATTGATGCTGCTGCGAGGAGTCCAGAATGTCCCAGGTTCCTGATTAAGGTGTTGCTTGCGCTCTCCAAGGCGTGTAGATCGAACACCGGTTTGATATGAATCAAGTCTGTCTCAGTGGTTTTGATGTAATCATGATAAAGAGCTGATTCAGTCTTGAAAACATTGGGAGTGTACTCCATTTCAGTAAACTTGAAGAATGACTGTAAACTCGCCTTGGTTTTGACAAGTTTTGAGCGATTTCTATTTTTAGAATGCTGATTTTCTTGCTCCAACGGACAAAATTTTTGAAAATTATTCTGAGATATGGGTTTTGCTCAGAATTTCGTTGCAAGACAACCCAAATCGTCCGTTTTTGAAAATTTTGAATTTTGCTTGAAAAAGCAGCAAACCCTAATTTCTTCAATTTTCCACAAAAAAAGCTGGCACCTGGGTTTTGTTCGGAATATGATTAGAAATGAACCCAGTTGATTAGATTTGCAAAATACTGATGGCTGATAAAAAAAAAAACAGCCAACCCTAAGATTTGAAACTTTCTTGAAAAAAGCTGTGATATGGGTTTTCTTCAGAAGACTGATTTGAGAGGACCCAGATGGTTGAAAACTGAATGCACTGAGGATTTCACTGAAATGCAAATAAAAAGCAGCTGCTGCAACTTGATGAAGTTCTTGAAAATTTCTTCAGAAGAAAGAAGTGAAAAGACCCAGATGGTTGAAATTTTGAAAACCTTGGCCTTCTCTTTGAAAAATTTGATTTTTTGGATGAAAAAGCTTGAAAAAGCAAGGGTTTAAGTTGCTGGTCTGAAAATTTTGATGAAAAACCAGCAAACTAAGCTCTTGAATCATAAAAAATTCTTCAAACTTGCTGCTCCAACTTTCTCCTCTGAATGCTACCTGTAAAAATAATGAAAATTACATGAAAGAAAGATGTTAAATAGACTTAGGGTTTTGTTTTTACTTTGCTTTCTTTTGCTTTTATTTCCAAAACCCTAAAATCTCAGCTTCATTGAACTTGGACGCCTTCCTTCACTTGTAATTTTGAAACTTCTTGAAAATCTTGAAAATTTTTCTAAGGCATGAGAAGATGGGCGCCCTTCTTCACCAGGGGCGCCCACTTTAAACAGTGTTAGTCAAATTTTTGGCATTTTCAACTTTTCTTCATTTTGACCTCCTACTTCGCCTTAGATTTCTGGCTTGCAGACTAATCCAACAGGCGAGTTGAAAGATCTATCGTGGAGCCTGACTAATTTTGAGAAGGTTGTTCTGGAGGTGCTTCTGGCTAAAAACTTGATCTCGACCTTCAAATTCATGGGAGCCTTTTCCTTCCAGGGGCGCCCATTTTGTCCAGAGTTAGCCATTTTTATGATCTTCAGATTTCTTCATTGACACCTCTTCTACGGATGATCTCATTGAATTTGGTGCTCCGGGCATCGGATTGATTGCCTATTATGCTCATCGCGAAGCTGACGAGATATTAGGAGGGGTGATGAGATATTAGGAGGGGTCTTCTAGGAGATACTTCGTCAAACAATGAATTCTAAACCCTCAAAAGCTTGGGCGCCCATGTTCACCAGACTTAGTTTATTTTTCACTTTTTTTTTTGTTTGCTTTTGAATCTCAGTTCTTGGCTGTCATCAGACCCTCTGTTCAGCTCCTCGTATCTGGTGACTGCGAACTCTGATCGACGTGCTGGATATCTCGTTGCAAAACCTGATCGACTGTGAAGAGATCACGTTAGAGACACTTTTGTGAATTCATCTGTTTTTTTTCCCTGAAAACTTGGGCGCCTCTTCTTTCCTGGGGCGCTCAAACCTTCCAGACTTGGTCATTTTTCATTTGATTTCTTCTTCGAGTTTGACACCCTCATTCTGTATGTTCTTCTTTGATCTGAATTTGCTGAAGGATGACCAGTCGGATGATCTGTTGGAGACAGGCGTGTTGGAGCCGGCTGAATACTGAAAAGATTGAGCACATTTTCCAACCCTGACTGCTGGATCAAGTACTTCAAAAAGTTGGGCGCCCTTCTTCACCAGGGGCGCCCACTTTATCCAGACTTAGTCAAATTCTGATAATTTTCATTTTCTCTTGTTCTGACGTCAGTGTGGATACCCCCGTTCAGCGCTGAATTTCGGATGATTGGATAATTTGTTGATTGCACCGTCGGACTCGCTGCAGAGCTGGCAGAGAACTGAGCAACTTCAACTTAGAGCTCAAACCCTAATTCCATCATCTGGTGCCCTAAAAAGATGGGCGCCCTTGTTCACCTGGGGCGCCCAAGTCTGGTAGTGTTAGAAAATTTTCATCATTTTTCATTTTCCTCTTTGTTCTTCGTGACTGCTTACCAACTCGCCTTCTGTCGAATGCTTTGAATGTTGAATCTAACGCTTGGCAGCCGACTGACCTCCATTGATGACCTCAGAGCTCCTGATATGCTTCTGAAAAAGCAGAATAGACCCAGTAGGGCAAAACTGATTATTTTGAGATTCTGACTGCACCAGCTTGATATGGACGTATTTTGAGCCAATCAAAATAAGTTTGAACCCTAACGGACCAACTTTCTAATTTTAGAAACTTTTTATTTTTAGAAAGTTTTGCCAGTATCCATTTCCCAAGAAACCCAAAAAAACCCAGAAAACGTTACTAATTTTAGAAAATTTCTAAAAATAGCAGTTTTCCTAAAATTTAGGGATTGAAAACTAAGATCTGGGTTTTGTAGGTTAAGCTGCTTTGAGCAGACCCAGATCGTCAGATTTTGAAAATTTTGCGTTTTAACCCCTCATGCAAGACACTATATATCATATATAAAACAAAATATTTATTGGAGGGCATAAATATATGTAATTGATGTTTCTATAGTCATCCTGGGTTGTTTCCATTGAATTTTGTAGAATGTTTAGTAATTGCTTCCCTTTATGTTTTTTAAAGTTGTTTGAAATCCTTGAGTCAAATCCCATCTTCATTGCGTATTTTGTTAGTTATAGGCATGTTTAGATATTGTTTCGTTTCTTTTCCATATGCCTTTTTGTGTTTTTTCGTTAACATTGCATGATACCTTCATAAGTTAATACAACGTTTTGCTTCTCTTCATGATCATTTGCTTTAATTTTCTATTCTAAAGCTAGTGTTAAAATTTTAAAATGAGAGTTTATTGTTTTTGGGAAACTCATTTTTATAATTTTAGAAATTTTCTCTTTACTGATTAAGATTGCCTTCTTTGATTAAATGCAGTTTGTCTTCAAATGTGTTAGTGAATTCAACCAATCGGAATATCACATTGTTGCATATAGCCCTGGGCAATATTTGGACGGTAAGAGAATGGTTCACTCTTACACGCATTGTATTCACAAAGTTTTTCCTTACAAGATGTGATGGGTTTAATCTAATTACTAAGTAAATATTTTCCAATAGGTACCAAGGCAAGTTCTCAAGCTGAAGCAAGCTAAGTCAATCATTTGCAGTCAAAGTGCAAAAGAGACAACACTCGAGGTATTATACATAAAAATAATATACTTTTCAAGGCCATCAAATATTCTGAATAAAATTAAAATTTCATCCATTATGGTTAGGAGAACAAAACCATGGCAAACTTGATATTTATGCTTGCAAAATTAAAAACATGCTTGCTAATTTCATTTATCATAAATTGGATACTTGGTATTTATCATGCTTGCAACACCTAATGGATCATCTATCAATTGTATAATAAATGAATTGGATACCACCAAAGGTTCATAAATTAAAAGAATAGATTCTATGTGAATATCATAATGTTTTATTTGATGCTTGAACACATATTTATACAAGTATATAGTTTGTTGGCTCACAACAAACCTTTGTTGTGATCCTATAATTTAGGAAACAACCCCATTAAATTATTTTCTATGTAGGTGTTGTTACAATTGGTTTCAATTGAATTGCCAAATCCCAGTGCAACTAGCAACCACAATACAGCCAGAGTTGCCAGCCTCACGTCCAAAGTCACTAGTATCACAGTTAGTTCACCTCGCACCATGATCACGCACAACACCATCACAGTTTGACATGGGACATGATTCCTTAGTGGTACATGAGGCCGAGAGGATCTTGGTGTTTACGAAGCCGGTCGGGACTACCAGGTGAGAGTTCGCGGAGAAGGATCGAGTGTTGGCTGAGAGGAACAGAGTGTTGGCTCAGTTGGCTTAGGAGATGGTTGCCGAGCGGATGAGAGTTGCCACTATCGAGGGGCAATTGGCAGAGAAGGACCGAATGCTGGCCGAGAAGGATGCAATCTTGAGTAAGAGGGATAGGCAGTTGGTGGAGAGGGACACACAGCTGGAGGATGCACAACGTATGGCAGTGGATGAAAAAGACAAAGACTTGGCTAGCCTGTTTTTGGTTTTTAGTCATTTGGAAGACGACTACTTTGTGGGGTGGATGATGTAGTCGGCCGAAAGTGTACTTAGTCGGCCATGGGTAATAAATAAGACTTAGTTTAATATTTCATGTACTTGTGTGTACGTACTTGTCATGTTGTCATATTAGTTAGTGGTTTCGGGAATTATTTCCTGATGGAATAATTAATGTAATGAAGGGACGTGACGGTTGGTCTGTCAACTACCGTCGGTGCACTATATGTATTCGGAGTCAGGTAGTCAATTGGTACTGTTGCTATGATTATTCATGTTATGATTGTACTGGCATATGTTCTATCAATAAAGACAAGTGTGATGATTCTGTGCATTATCTTTTAGTACGTTATGTTCTGTAAGTTATTCTCGTTTACTCCTTGCCTACATTGGAATTCATTCCATGAGTAAACAGAATGTAATGCTATATATATATATATATATCCATAATTATTATTAGTCAATTTCAAAACTTACAATAATTACCCTTGTATATATATATATATATATAATTGTGTTATCTCATTCAAACCTGTTGTTTACTTTAAGATCTGTATTTATATATATCTTTGTCTGCATATTTTCCTTGCTGTCTATATTGATTACTGATTATATCTCTAATTGCTACCCTTAACTTAATTACTCTAATCGTTGCTTCTTTAACAATTACTAATTGCATCCTATTGATTGCTGCCTTTATATACATTAATATCTGCCTTTGAATGCAGCTCTGTTGTTGTATGTCTGATTTATCCTTCCTATTCAACCCCACCTTCAAACCATACTTCTCATTAATTTAATATCTTCATAACCTTCTTGAAGGCATGCGACTTCTCTTAAGAGAGATACCTTTTCAAAATGGACATACCTTCTAAGAGATCGCTGCACCTTTTGACTAATCACTGCCTTTTAGTTAATACTTTGTCGCTGCTATTTAATTATTGCTTGATTGCTGCATTTCAATTAGTCTACAAATAGAATAGGTGCTTTATTAGTTTATTGTTTGTTAATACGGAATGCAAATTGCTGTCTTCCCAATTTGTTTATTAATTCCATATTAATGTATTATATGTTTATGCATATTTCAATATTCACATTTATAATAATATTTAAGATGTCGATATTTATATTTATATTTTGATAATTATAATCATAATATTATTTTATGATAATTATAATTATAATAATTTTAGATCGCTAATATTTCTTTTTTATATTTTAATATGTATTTTGTTACTTATTTATTTATTTGTATTTCCATGCTTTATATCTTAGTGTTACTATTTCAGGGGGCATGACAAAATCCATTGTACCAATTGTGTGGGCAAATATGTTGGAACTGGTTGTGAACAAACTTGTTTAGCAACAAAACTCTGCAAAGGCTGGTAGTAGACCGAAAACCAGCATGAGCATAACTTAGTTTTTGCTCAATTTTCACCAAACTTGATCTGCAGATACCCGTTAAGCTCTTCTACAAGGGGATACCCTTAATTTGACCCAAATTGTCTCTAAAAAGCCTCTTGAAGAAACAACCCAAAAACCAACAAAACATGAAACAAAACACCACCATAACTGAACTAAAATTAAAAATAAACTAAAATATTTTTGGGTGATGCAAGATTGCCCGTGGACTCAGATGCTCTTGCATCACTAGATTTTGACCACATATACTCTTAAATATTGTTTGTTGTAAATTCTCATTTTTTTGTTCTTTTGTTAGATGCTTTTCCTTGTTTATTCTGTTTCTCCATGCCATGCAATACTATCTTCAAAAATTGTGGAATTTGAATTTTCTTTTTGAAATGTACGAAGACTTTTTTTAAAGTAGGGTGTATTCTTAATTTTTGCCAAATATTAGTCTTAATAATGGTTCTAACTTCTAAGAAGGTAAAATATTGGAATTTTTAATGTGAAGGTAGAGATGCCAAATCTCATTTTCTTGTTCCTTTGTTAGATGCTTTTCCTTGTTTATTCTGTTTCTCCATGCCATGCAATACTCTTCAAAAATTGTGGAATTGGAATTTTCTTTTTGAAATGTACAAAGACTTTTTTTAAAGTAGGGTGTATTCTTAATTTTTGCCGAATATTAGTCTTAATAATGGTTCTAACTTCTAAGAAGGTAATTGAAATTTTTAATGTGCAGGTAGAGATGCCACAAACAATTGACAGTGTTAGATCACTTGGAATTTCCAGTGGCCAGCCTTCTCCTCTTGGTGTGTCTCAACTTGGCAATAAAATCAACTTCTCACTTTTCGCTAAACATGCCACTTCTGTTACTCTTTGCTTGTAAGTCTTTTGGATGGTAACAAGTCATTCATTTCTCCATCCTTTCCTCTTCCCTTTCTCTCTTCCCATTGGATGGCAACATTATCTTGTCATTAATAGTCTTGTATCTGGATTTCCACAGGCATTTCTTCCACCCATGGAAGGACTTATAAATTGCAACCCATAATATTATAAAGGAAACAATTAATAAATGCATAGATCGTGGATAAGATAGCTACAAATGCTGCTGATGCTATTAATATGGCTTAAAAATTGTTAACAAAGTTTGTTTATCATTCATGCTCATTAATGAACATTCAGAAGGGTTAAACATAAAAGAAGTACCAAATCAAAAATAAAAGGTGCCCTCATCATAATCCTAATCATTGCAACCCCTATGATGTTAGCAGACTGGCCATTCAGAAAGAATGAAAGAAAGCAATTTTTTTAATGTTCATGAATGACCAAAATAAGATCAAAGGGACTGGAATGTACAGCAGGTATAATAGCAAGGGGCTGGGGCAAAAAGGCCCCAGCCATGAGACAAAGGGAACAAAAAACTGGGAATAGCCAAAACACAAGATGATCCTCAAAAGAGTAGATCCCAAACAAGTACAAATATAAATAGAAAAGTTGGGGGAGAAGCCTGCAAAGTAGTAGAAACAAAAGAAGACCCCCCTGGCTGGGAACCAAAACCCGCAAGTGTTAGTGTTTAGTGCCTTATTATCAATAGGTTAAATTCCTTATGTTGATGGAAGGTTTGGTCTAATAAGAATACTTGCTTATATGTTAATTTAAAGCATGGAAAATATACAAATCTTTTAATCAACAAATCTGCTCTCATTCATGAGCAATATTCAGTTAACAGGGAGGTTATTCATTATTACTGCTCCATCTTTGCGTCTTTGAGAAGAGAGATCTCACAATAAGTCAGGGAAATGCAGTTATGATAACTCTTGGCATCTATGATGTGGAAAATCGTTGACAGTGGAGTGAAGTGTTACATCTAATTCTTTTACTTCATCTGTAATGTCCCCTTCTCGAGCATGATCTTTCCAGTGACCGTTGGCCTATTCCGGAGACCCGTAGGCTACTCGGAAGGTAAAATTAGGGTTTCTTGTTTTGAAGGATGCTCTTGCTCGAGGTTGGTTGATTCAATGGCGGATTCTTTCTGGGTTTTCAGAGAGCTTCGCAGTGATATGTTCTTCTTGGCATTCTGAGCATCTTTAGGAATTTACTATTTTTAGTAAATTCTATTTCTGGCAGTGTTCCTGTTGGTTTCGGCATGGTTGACTTTCTACTTCAGACTGATCAGTTGGCTTGCTCATTTATGGCTTCGGGGCACAATTGGAGAGATAAGTCGAATTATTTAATTAAAGTCATGTTTTAATGTTATATTTTAACATTGACCCCCTTGGCCTAGCTCGTCACTTTAAGTTGTTTTAAAAGATGTCTTTATGGGTGGGCGCCTCATTGAAAGAAATTAATTATATTTCTTATAAAGTAAAGATTAACCCAAGCTCAAATTGGACGCCAATTTCAAGAAGGAAATAAAGTATTATTAAAAGTCAAAGTTTGCTTGGAAAAGTGGAATGCCTTCTATTGGAGGATTAGGGTTTGGTTCAAAAAGGAAGTTTAGGGTTTCGAGAAAGATCATCTGAAAATTATAAAAGGAGGCCATTGGTTATCATTGAGATTATCTTTTGTCTACAGGAATGTTATGCTGCCAGATTGGCTTTGGGATTGCTTCGAGGAATGAAGGCCTCCTAGCTTGGCTCTTCTTCTTGCTTGAAAGACAGCAACTAGTTGAGAGGTTTGAGTGTTATTGATTTGTCTTTTCAGTTATAGTTGGTTTCCTATCCTTCGTAGTTGAGTTTTATCATTTCCTGTCAATTCCAGAGTTGCTGGTCATGACTGCTGAATGTATATTTCTGCTCACAAGTCTCAAATCTTAAACATTCTCATTCTGGGTATTGTCTCATTGTGTTTCCCTGTTGGAGGCGCCCCTTCATGAATATTTGCAGATTTTAATACGAAGTTTATGATTTTATAATGCAAATTCGTCATTCCTTGAAGGCCGTACTTTCTGGAGTGCCTTGGGATTCGTGTCAGTAATTAATAACCATTTTTAGATGCCATTTCTTATTACTAAGTTAGGCGCCATCATTTTGAGGGTCTATTGCATCAGATTTGAGACAATTTGAGTGAGAGTTGAGGGAGTTTTGAGCTATTCATTGAATTTCTGTGTTGCTGGTTATTTATTTTAAGTGCAGGTCTGTCATAACCAGATTTAAGAAATCTGCATTTTCTTCCTTGGATCGGAGTTAAGAAATCATTAAAGGCTTTGTAAAAGGTTCCTTGTTGTTGCAACAATTTTGAAGAGCTCGAATATTGATCTTGCAGGGATTCATAATTATTGTAAGCTGGCAGTAGTACTGACAGCAGTTCTTTAATCCTGCTTTTTCATGATTTGTAATACTCATGCTTTACATTCTGTAATTGCTTTGTAATATCTTACATCTTCGCCCTATGGTAGCTCCTTTCCACCTCCGGGTTAGAAAGCACATTCTGGGTGTTGAGTTACTTCAGCATTCTAGCTTATTTCCCTTCAAAGCATTGTAATTCTTAGCACTCCGCCATATGGTCACCTCAACTCCATACTGTATTGGGTAGCACATACTTGGTGTTGAGTTCCCTTTCAGTACTTGTAGTGGTAGAAGATCCTTTGACCATATGCTCGCCATCATCGGCGCCATTCTTGGTTAGAGTTCCTTCCAGTTCTGTTTTTGCATTCAGATCCTCTGACCAATGCTCACACCTTGCCCTCATTGGGATCCTGGTGTACATTCTGGTTAGAGTTGTTTCAGTATCGTTCTGGTTTAGAGCTAACCCTAACGACTGTGGATTGCTCTGCTTGTTGCAATTGAAAATTTGAAAAAATTTGGCTCGGAATATTTCATCATCTTACTTTTGGAACAATTCTCAAAGCATGCAAGAGAATTAACTTTTATAAGGTGCGTGTCATGTTTTGGTAACAATGCGCATCTAATGCCCTAAATTGAACTGCAACTTGCTGGTATTTAGGAATGCTATTTTTTCATTGGGAATTTCTATTAGTAAAAGCTCGAATAAAGAAAATTTTGATTTTACACCATTGGGAGGATTTGAATTAAAGGCAGCAACTATTTAATGTTTGTGGAGAAATTGAATTGAATGCAAAGGTGAAAACCATATTTAGGAAATAATTTAAAATATGATATTATATCAGAAAATATTGGAGGGTCTATTACCAAGAGGTTCATCTCCTTATATAGAGTTTGAGAGATGTTGTAAGAGACCAGGTGTCTCTCAACCCGACCACTGGCTGATAATGCTAAGTTTTTGTTTGTTTTCTGTATTTTTTATTTTTTGGTGGTTTTTTGCAATAAAAGACAAATTGCGATTTTGCAAGGAAATGCTTGAAAAAATAAAATAAAATACCAGACACTTAAAAACTACAGAATACAGCTTAGATCTCGATGCTAGATGATTTATTAATCTTCCAGAATGATTACAACTGCGATATTCAATAATTCAAATGAAAAGGCAAGCTATTTATTGAGAACTTGAATAAGCTTGCAGGCGCCAGAAAAGAAGCCTGAGATGGTACGGCTGAAAGAGAATATGCAATCTCCCACCTCGAAATTGATGCAGAGGCTCTAGAAACCCTAGGCGTCCAACATGAAGAAGCCAAAAGATAAAAAAGCAAGGCATTTTGGTCTGGAGAAGTACGGCCTTTGCTGCAGCAGAAGTACAACCTGTACCAGCAAGTAAGAAATCCGTACTTTCTTGAAAAGTGTGCTAAATGATTAGGAAATAGTCGCCACTAAATATGAAACCCTTCTGGATAAGTTCAACCCAAATCCTTGATGAAAAATCTTCATAATAAGCTCTGTATGACTTCTGAATGAAGCCACTCTGACAAGCTTCAACTGGTATCTCACAGTCTCAGTATGTCTGATTCTGAAGAGGGAACGTTCTTCAAAACCCGATGATCTGCAGAAACCCTTGTTTCACAAACCTCAATGCTCTCAGAGAGAAATAAAGACAAATTAGAATAATCATAACATAATGAGTTCGATTTGTCCTTTTGAAATATATATCTCTTCTCAATAAGTCGACCCCCTTCTCAAAAAGGCAATTAATGAGCATTTAAAATATAATTAAATCGCCCTTCTTCTTTTGACTCCTTTTTCTAAATGAGTATTAAAATACTCATTTAATATTAATTTATCTCCTTATTATAAAGTATTAATAATACTTTATAATTTGCCATTAAATAATTACATTTAATTATTTCCATTAAAGTGACTTTATATTATAAAGTCAAATTAATAAACTTTTAATAATTATCAAATGCCTCAACATTTACTGTTTGCTCATCAAATCATCAAACCGGGTTGAAATTGAGCTGACCAACTAAATCAGATGCCCTGCCAAAAATAGCAACTCCTGCCTGCCTAACTTACTATAAATAGTATCTATAAATCACTCTGAAAGTGTCTGCTAAGGCCCAAACTTGAATCAACTGTTGGAGTAATGTTCCCAAACGCTGGATAACTGCCTCAAGTGATCCTCTAAACACATCTACCAGCCTACGAGGATCTGAATGATAGGCTAACCCCTGAAATAACTGTACTGCCTAGGAAGGGGACATTACAGATGTTCAACAATAAATAAAGATGACACTTGCCCAAGATTCTAAATAATAATATTAGCTAATACTATTACAAAAAACTAAGTCACTATGGTGACTTTATTACAAAAGGTAAGCCTCGTATTCTAAAAAATTGGACATCTTGGTTGAACTACAAAGAATGAAGGAATCCGTGCAAACAATAAATGAGATAAATGAAAATCAAATGAAGTAGGATGAGTGTAGGAAGTAGCACCACCAAAAAGCTAAAGTTATAATGGAATATAACTCATTGATGGTGCTGTGGTTATAGTCACTATAAAATTGTTAATGGAATGTTTTCCTTAACTAGCCCAAGTACAAACCAATGGATGTGTTCCTATTAGGAAAAGGTGATATACTTAAGGTGGCAATTGAAATTTGGTACTGATGAAATTCTTAAGATTGAGTTTCATGTGCGAATATGCCCCTTGAGAAGGTTTGTAAGAAATTGCAGATTTTAGGCTATAATTAGCAAATCAAGAGTGGAC
Source organism: Sequoia sempervirens (assembly GCA_007258455.2). Taxonomy (NCBI): domain Eukaryota; kingdom Viridiplantae; phylum Streptophyta; class Pinopsida; order Cupressales; family Cupressaceae; genus Sequoia; species Sequoia sempervirens. Next base: position 172,313 of record VDFB02275768.1, read on the forward strand.
TAATCCAATAGGAATTTGGTTAGTTCAAAGATAAATCAAGTCAGAATTTTATTAGATCAAGGAATAGTTATAGTTGGAAAGAGGTTAATCATAGTTTTTGAAATAGGACAAACTCAAAGAATATCGTAGCACTATGATCCTATTTTGGGATGATCTTGCTCAAACAAGTCAAAGAAAAACATAATTGGGATCACTAGTATAAAGTGATAAAAAATGTAAGAGCTAGAGTTACAATGTATACTTTGAGATAAAATCATAGTTCCACGGAGTTTCTTGATGGGGGGACGTGGGGACAGGTTTTGAGGACGAGGGTACCAAGGGCCTAAGTTTGGGGACAGCAGGGGGACGGTGAGGGGACGACGACAAGGTGGCGATAGGGTGCTGAAATAAATAGAGTACTTGAGAAAATAGTTATAAAAAGGTGTATAAGTATAAGAATTTTACATCTTGGAGACAACTAGGAGTCCCCTAGACATCTTGAGGACACCCCGACGTCCTCGAAGTCCTAGCAGCATCTTGGAGACGACGACGCTGGTGGTGCGATGGTGGCGATGGTGGTGGGCTGGTGGGGGGACATCTCCCCCAAGTCCCCAAGTCTCCGAGACGGGGACGTCTAGGAAACGTGGGGTTTTTTTGGGGGGACATGTCCTCGTGAAATACTGGATAAAATCTATTAAGAAAATAGTAATCCGGTTCAAGTGGAAGATTTTAATTTTCTTAATTACCATGAACTGGATGATGAAGGTGTTTTATGCCTAGATGAATGCTCAAAAGACATCAAATACACTAACATAGGCATATAGGCTATTATGTTTGTAGGTAGGAGAACATGAAATGTCAAAACTTACAGATGTAATCAACTTTACCAAAATTGAGTAACTCTTTAAAAATGAGATTTTTTTTTGTAACATCAAGAAGAACCATGCCTGCCATTCAAAGCATTGTTTGGCAATTGTCAATCAAAAGCATCAGAAAATTGGCAAAAATCCAACATTGACCACAATAGGGAAATTTTTTATGTTGAATGGCAGTCATGGTATATCATCAGTGGTTTCCAATTAAAAAAAGAGTCAAATATGTGACAATGAGTTGCTATTTGCAACCAAAGAGGTCCATGGGTGATCATCGGCAATCAAAATAAAGTGATAGAAGATGAAGTTCACTCACAATTGTAGGAGCCTAGGAATAGATGACATTTATTAAGCAACATGATGGTTGACAATAATGTTTGGAAAATAAGTTTTAATTAGAAAACCATCTATAAATGATTATTGTTCAGTGGGAAGGAAGTACATGTTTATGACTATCAATTTGCAACTCTAATTGTCAATTGACAATGGTGGTCTTTGGTTAAATGCTTTGAAATATATAAATTAAACAATAATGAAGACAAATGAATTGTCAAACAAAAAGATGCCAAGTAGCCAGATCAATGAAAACCAAACTATGTACTATGGTATGTTTGGGATGGGGGTGGTAGGGGATGGTGGGATGTGTTTTGGGGACGAAAGTCAAGTAGGGATGTCAAGGGATGACAATATTTATAATTTAACATATATTAAATGAAATTCAAAGTTTTACAATTTTAGTTATAAATGACCTCAAGTTTCAAGTCTAGACATTTGTATCATCGATCTAATGTATGGGATGTATAGTTGTTTGTTATTTTCATAGGTTGGTTGTTTATTCCTAGAGTTAGGGCTTGGAATTAGTTACAAGTTATCATTGTTATTGTATCTACACCAAATCATACAAGTCGAATATTATATGATTGTGTAATGTCCCCTTCTCAAACCTGATCATTCATGTGACCGTTGGCCTTTTTCTGGAAACCCGAAGGCTAGTCGGAAGGTAAAATTAGGGTTTTCTATTTTTGAGGAGGTCATTGCTCAGAGATGGTGGATTCAATGGCGGATTCTTTCTGGGTTTTTAGAGAGCTTCGCAGTGGTATGATCATCTCGGCATTCAGAGCACTTTTTGGAATTTACTATTTTTAGTAAATTCTATTTTTGGCAGCTTTCCAGTTGAGTTCAGCTCGGTTGACTTCCTGTTTTAGTTGGGTCAGATGTCTTGCTTAGTTTTGGCTTCAGGGCACATTCAGAAGGATAAGTTAAGTCATTTAATTAAAAAGGTCATGTTTAAATGTTATATTTTAACGTTGACCCCTTGGCTTAGACTTAATGACTTAATGTTGTTTTTAAAAGTGGGTCCTTGAGGGTGGCGCCCTCATTAAGAGATGATTTAATTATTCCCTAAGTCAAAGCAAGGTTATGAGGGGCGCATGTTTCAAAGTATGATATTTATTTAAAATGTCAAATCTTAAGCCTTGAAGAGAAAGTACGCCCTTCTTGAGGAGATTAGGGGTTTTGACCTAAAAGTGGATTTTAGGGTTTTGAGAAGTCAACGAGAATTATAAAGAGGAGTCTTGGAGCATCATTTGATATCTTTGGGACTATACTATTATGCTGCCGGATTGGCTCTGGAACTGCTTCGAGGAATGAAGGCCTCCTAGCTTGGGCATCACTTCGTGTTTGCAAGACAACATCTAGTGGTGAATTCAGTCTATTTGTGAGTGCATCTTAGTTCATCCATTTCGTGTTCAGTATTGCATTGTTAAATCTGTTTGGCATATTAGTGTTTCAGCATTTTAGCATCATTTACTACAGCAGATCCATGTTTTTCATTGCAAGTCAAAAAATACAAAAAAAAGAGTTCTGGGTATTGCATTTATCTCTGTCTAGGGTAGGCGATTCAGTAGTTAAGATTTCAGATTTTAATGTTAAGAATTGAATTTTTAAAAGGAGGTCGTACCTTTCAGCTGGCCGTACCTCTTGCATATGCTTTGGAATTTGTGTTAATTAAATCTGAAGCTTTTAGGTCAGTTTCAAGGTTTTGAGTTGGTCGCCTAAGTCTTTGAAGTGTATTGCATTTTGTTTCAAGTGTTTTGGGCAAGTTAGGAGTGAACTATGAGCATTTGAATAGTTTCCTATGTTGCTGTTTTGAACTGCAAAATACAGATTTGAGGAAAACAGGAAAAAACAGAAATATTAATTCCAATCTTTGTGATGATTTGATGTGGCTTCTTGAATTAAGCCAAGAGAGATCTTATTGTATTGTAATGATTAATATTTCCAGCTCTAACCTCTTGACAGGCGTATGATACTAAATTGTAAATTGACCAGTAGTACTGGCAGTTATTCTTAAGCTTGTTAATTCGAATTTGTAATGCTCAATTGCATTTGAAGTTTGTAATAGATAGATCTCCGCCCTATGGTAGCTACTTTCCCATCTTGGGTCAGCAAGCACATTCTGGGTGTCGAGCATTTTCCAATTTCAGCATTTACTTCAAGCATTAAATTCTGTAATCACTTCGTCATATGGTCGCCCCTCACTCCGCATTGGATTGGGTAGCACATACTTGACGTTGAGTTCTTTTCTGTATTTAGAGTAGAAGATCCTCTGACCAATGCTCGCCATCATCGGCGCCATTCTGGTTAGAGTTGCTTTCTTGCACGTTTTGGTTTCTCCTCTAACCTTAACGGGTGCACTGCTTTGTAAACTGTAATTTGAAAAACGAAAAAATTTGGCTCGGATTATTTCAGGTTGATTACCAACGGTTTTAGGGCTTGTTATCAATAGTCATAGTACATGAAGAAAAATTGTATTGTTCAAAGTAGTATTGGGTGTTGAGTATTTTTTCATTGATGTCAAGGTCCTTGAGCTACCTGGTTGTTTGCTTGAGCTACCTGGTTGTTTGCTTGAACTACCTAGTTGCTTGCTTGAGTTACCTAGTTGTTTGTTTGAGCTATGTGATTGTTTGCTTGAGCTACTTGGTTGTTTGCTTGAGCTATTTGGTTGTTTGCTTGAGCTTCTTGTCTGCCTACTTTGTCGGCATAGCTTGCCAAGTTAGATTTCTATGTTAGTGGTTGAAAAGTCTATGTTCAGGTTTGCCAAGTCAGATTTTAATTATCATTTGTTTGAGAGTATGCTTTCTTCTGCCATGTCAACTGTTGAATTGTCAAAGGGTTGAATATCAATGAGACGGCTACAATAATGAATATGTAATGAATTTGTAAGGAGTGAGACGACTAGTTATTTAAAATTTTCCATCTTATTTTTATGATGGCGACTAGTTAGTCTTGGTCGACGGCTTTTGAAGTAGGCAGGAGAAAATCTTGTAACGCCTTTGACATCTTTTATGAGGCGGTTTTTGACCTTTTGGGTGGAGCGGCCAAATTTGGTGACATGTTTCTGCCCACCGCCTCTCTTAAAAAATCATTAAATTGCTTCCCTGTTGCAGTGGTGTGAAAGCTTCAGATATGCATTTTTTTTTTATCATCGTTATGTCTAAAAAAAACTCATTCGATATATTCTTCAAAATAATGAGATGCTTGTATTCTCCTGTGATGCCTTAATGAATTGTGACGGCTTGTGTTTAGGATGGCTCCTCTTAAAATTAAATCTATTCATTCTTGACGGAAGATAGAATGAGGTGGCTTGTGTGGTACGTGGGAGTCTTTAGAGTCTCCTTTTGGTTCGATGAATATAGGGGGTCATGGTGAGTTAATTTGATGCATCGTTGTTAAGGAGTTAAGAGGAATAGGGACGGTTGGTGGTCTATAATATGGTTTTTAATGTGCCCTTTAAAAAGTTTAATGTTTGAGTTTTATTGGGTGTGGATTCTGATGGTCTGTGCGGGCTGTGATGGAGACTTTGCTTCATTTTTAGTTCTTGCTGAAGAAAGTGAGCAGGTTCTATGTTTATCGCTCCTCATTCTTGTGTCGTATGGCTTATGAATTTAATGGAGTGCTCTATGATAAAAAATGGAGACTGCATGGAGTTTGCATTGAGTGACAACGTCTAGTATTGGTTTGAAGGATTGATACTGTGCCAAATTGTTATTGCTTCCATTCCTTTAGAGTGTATGCGGTGAAAAGGAGTTTAAGTATTGGTGCGATTTTCTTTGCTGAGTATGTTAAGCCATCTGATATAAATCTTTCTTTCTTCAACATACTTTTATATATTCAAGCTTGTAGATACAAAGGGCATTAGCTTCTTTGTTAGAACATATCGTCCAATACTATGTCTTTTGAAGCAGAAACAATTAGACCAGCATGGAGATTTGACGCTGTCCATGAAGAAGTCGTCTAGTGCATTGTGGGGTTGTGGGAATATCAGTACAAACATTCTCTGAGGCTTGACGTGAATTCTAGAACAGTAATTCTGCAGTTCTGATTTGTAGCTATCATTGTTGTTTAGAGGACTCTATGATCAAGTATTGATTTAAATGGTGATATTAGAATATGGAGTTGAAAGTTTGAGCAAAAAGTTTTCCGTGCTAGAACAGTGGTTTTGAAAGCACGTGTTTTGAATCAAGGTGTTTATGTTTCTGGAGTTGGTGCTTCAACAGTGTGGAGTTGGTGCTTCGGGAGAGTTGGTGCTTACTTTGTAATCTGGGTTGGTGCCCATTGTTGTTAATGAAAGTATAGTTCTGCTATGGCCTTTTACCTGAAAGAGTTTTCCACATGAAATTTGGTGTTCATATTTGATGGTCGCTCTTATTGTTTTATTTATGATTCTCATGGTTTATGTTTAAAAGTTTTAAAATACTGATTCACCCCCCCCTCTCAGTATTTTCTGTGTGCTCTTCATTGGGGACCTATTAGAATATTATATTCTTATTTTGTTTAATGGTCAATTATATCTACAGTAGTTGGTAGGTAGACATTTAATGTCTATAGTAATTTACCTCCTCTATATATTGTAATCTGTTCTCCTTGTTAATATAAGCAATTTTACTAGCTAAAATTCTTTCATGGTATCAGAGCTGGTTTAAGCTTGTCTCCCTCATGGGAGGGCTCTTTGTTTTGGTACGGATTTGCAAAGCGGGTTTTCTGAGTTCAAACTCGTAAAGGGTTTTAGACCCGTCTTCTGACTTTGCAAGTTCGTCGGCCTTTGCAAATCGCGTGAAGGGTGTTTGTCGTGTGAAGGGTCTTCCTTCTTTGTGTGTGCGACCTCCTTCTCTGCTTGCGCAATTAGCCTCGTCTGTAACCCGTGCATTTTTTTAAGGGGTTTTTGCGTCGTTTTTGACACGTTTTTTTGCTCTGCAGTCGCCCTCTTTCTATGACGCCCGCGTGACCCTCTTTCGGTGCATTTTCCTCTGCAAAACACGTGAAGGTTTTCTATGCGACGAAGGTTCTGCCTGCGCGATTTCTTAATTTGGAAGCGCGTTTTTTTATCTTCTGGTGTGGCGCACGATTTGTCTCTTCCTGGTCGGTGTTTCGTGACCTACCCTGGCTGCGTTTCTTCCTAACCGGCGCGCGAAATACCTTCAATTCGTGGGCGCGAATTTCTTTTCTTTCGTCGCGACTTGCAAGGTATTTTCTACCTGCGTTTTTCACTTGTATCTGGGCGTGTGATGTCTCTTTTTTTGACGCGACTTTCTCAGTTAAAAAAAAAAAAACCCTGCGTTTTTTGGATGTGATTTTCTCTGGTTTTGTGAACTTGCGACCTTAGGGTTTTGCTTCAGTGGCGGCTTCTTCAATTTTTTCTGGGTCTCTACTCATTTCTAGTGGCTAGGGTTTGCAAAAATCCTTTGATACAGTCTGCCATTTCCAATTTTGAGCAGCACATTATCTGGGTTTTAAATATTTTTTCCCTTATAAATTTTTTTTGGATTTATGGGTTTTTTAAATACTTTTTCCCTTATAAAAAAAATCTGAATTTCTGGGTTTTAAATATTTTTCCCTTATAAAAAGATTTCGGTTTTTAATATTTTTCCTTTAAAAAAAAATCAGTTTATTTGATGGGTTTTAATATTTTTTCCCTTAAAAAATCTGTATGGGTTTTCATAATTTTTTCCCTTTAAAAATTCCAGGAGGGTTTATAATTTTCTCCTCAAAAATTAAGAGTTTTTCCTGTATACCCTAGTCAGGGTTTCTGTTGTTCGCGAGGGCTTTTTGTTATTTGGTTTGTAATCTTGGGTTTGGCGATTTTTTCCTTAAAAATCGTGGTTTGTTGCAGTCAGTTTTTTGGTTGCACCTAGCGATGCTGGAGCGAACATCTGCATATCTGTCTTCTTGCAGTCTGTTCTCGGGCGTTGTGCTCATCTGCAAAAGTTTCGATGGTTTGCCAATTTATCCTCAAAATCATGGTAGTTGTTCTCGGTATGTCTCTAGTTTTAGGGAGGGACAACTCTGTTACCCAACGTCAGAGCTTTCTAAAGAAGGGGGCTGCCTTCTCTGTTCTTTTCTGGACGGTTTTTGGTATTTGTAATGTCCCCATTTTGGCCATACACTCTTCTTTTGGATTTAGCCTATTTCCGGAAATCCGTAGGCTAAGCTGAAGTATAAAACTAGGGTTTCCTCTTTCAGATACTGCTCAGTTGGCATTCAGAGGATGTTGTGCAGACTTACTATTTATAGCAGTTTGCTATTTTTAGCAAGTCTATCTTTTGGCAGTATCTATCTACAGCAATTCAATCCTTTGCAGTTCAGTGTTCAGTTTGGCTTTCTGATGATTTTGAAGTTAACTTACTATTTTTGGCATTTACTATTTTTAGTAAGTTCATTTTTGGCAGAAGCATCATCATCAACTTGGTTCAGTTTGGCATTTGTCAGTTTGCTATTTTTAGCAATTCATCAGTTGCAGCTTGGGCATTGTATTTGGTTATCTCCTTGGACTGAGTTTTAGACTTAGTCAATTTTCATGTCTTGAAGTTGTACCCCACGCCTAGGCTTGATGATTTCAAGTTGTTTTAAAGAAGGGGACATAAAGGGGTCAAGTGAGCATTTAATTATTTAATAAATGCTTTATTGTTGCAATATGAAATGGATGCCTAAAAGGGAAGTTGAATGATATTTTATTATTTCAAAAAGTAAAAAGGCAAAAAGGTGGCATCCCTTTTGGAAGTTGAATTGATTCAACTTCTTGGAATTTGAAGAGTTCTTGTTGCTTCATTTGCCAACTAAAGCTTATATATTGCTGCTGTTTGAAGAGCTGATTATCCATTGTTAATTGCTAAAGTTATGCTGTCGAAATGACATTGTGATTATTTCTTCGAGGGATGCTTACCTCCTAGATTCCAATCAATTTCGTGTTTGAAAGACAACACCTAATTGGTTTTATTGCTGCTTCTCATCCAGACTAGCAGATTGAGCCTATTGTTGAAGAATTTTGGAGTTTATTATCATTTTTGAGTTGCTGGTTCATCTACAGCTGAAAGTGAATTTTGTATACAGCTTTGTGAGTAAATTTTATTTCATTCTGGGCATTCGTGCTATGTGATTGTTGACATTGGGCGACCCTTCTCATAGAAGATGAGATCTAAATTCAAAGAACCTGATTTTTAAGAGCAAAATCGCCCTTCCAGCCAGGCCGTACCTTCTTAGAGAACATTGGGATTCGTGCCAAATAAATGTGGAGGATTTGATGCTGTTTTATGACTTGTTCTTGGGCGCCATACTCCTAGAGAGCCTTTGCAAAAGGTTTCAGTCAATTTGAAGGTATATTGATGAAGTTATGAGCATTTCATGGTGTTTTCTATTTGCTGATCAGAATTTCCAGAACTCAGATTTTTATATCAGATTGCATTAGTTTGCTGTTTTTTGGCCTTTACTTCATCATTTGAGGGATAAACATTGTAAAGCATTCATTCTTTACATCTTAGCATTATTCTCTATCATTGTAATACTTGTATTTGCAGATTCCTTGATTGTAAGGTTGAGATTTAGTAGTACTAATCCAACCATTGTTATTGCTGCAATTACTTGTTATAATTTCATACATTTGTAACCCCTGGATGGTTTACCGCCAGTGTGGAGAAAAAACAATTAATCTCTCTTTAGTCACCCACTGTAAAGTGGCGAATTCCCATTCATAAGTGGATGCCCGCTGCAGCGGATGAATTAGTTTTGTATTGTAATGTTTTCCCCCCACTGTTCAAGTGGTAGCGTGGAAATTCTCATGGCTGGTTATCCGCCTATTGTTTCAGTTTTCAATTAATCACTCCGTCATATGTTAGCACCTCGCCCTCAATGGGATCTTGAGTGCACATTCTTGACATTGAGTTTGTTTCAATTCAAGTATTGTTCATTAGTTGCTCCGCCATATGACAACACCTTTCCTTCATTGGGATTGAGTGTACATTCTTGGCGTTGAGTTTCTTTTAAGTTTGGTTTTCAGTTTGATGCTAACGCTAATCCAGTTGGCTAGTGCTGGTTTGTGTTATGATAATTCAAGAAAAAATTGGTTGGCATATTTCAGTACTCTTGGTCATTAACATTTTGTAGATCCAGGGAGGGTCTCAGCAGTAGCAGAGTGTTCTAAAGAATTTGTGACCAAAAGAATTGCAAATTGTTTTCTGTAGGTTAGTTAGACGATTGACCATTAAGGGAGGGTGTTAGAATATTATATTCTTATTTTGTTTAATGGTCAATTATATCTGCAGTAGTTGGTAGGTAGACATTTAATGTCTACAGTAATTTACCTCCTCTATATGTTGTAATCTGTTCTTCTTGTTAATATAAGCAATTTTACTAGCTAATGTTAGAATATTATATTCTTATTTTGTTCAATGGTCAATTATATCTACAGTAGTTGGTAGGTAGACATTTAATGTCTACAGTAATTTACCTCCTCTGTATATTGAAATCTGTTCTCCTTGTTAATATAAGCAATTTTACCAGCTAAAATTGTTTCAGGACCTTGAATCACGTTATTCCAATTTGATCATCGGCTGAGTTAGTGGTATTGCTGTTTGCAACAATTACATCTCTGTAGTAGCATAGTGCACCCTCTTATTCATAACAGCAGTTGTGCACAATTAATACTGTTGATCATATCAGAAAATTCAGTGATTTTATTCCAGATTGCTGGTTCTTTAACTTCCATAGTGCAGGGGTAAAGATCAAAATAATTGGCATTGCTGTTTACATTGGATTTGGGTTATTTGCTGTTATAGATTTTCTATATTGCAGTAATCAGAAAAATGCAAAAAGAAAAATACATAGTTCCAAATATTGCAAAAAATGGACATTACACCCAACTAATGGTATTGACTGTAATCTTGTAAATACTTGTAAATATTCTCAGTTTTGCTTGATATGTTTACTTGGCTGTACTTAAGAAGACTTTACTTTCAAAGCTCCTATTTTTGTTATCATCTATTAAAGACCTGATATGAGTGGTTGCTTCATTTTGGATGCCAGTCTTTTTGTTTAATTAGTCATGCAAATATTGAGTTTGTATGGTACTCTGTAGCAAGAATATGAAAACAGGCCCAAATCTCTAATGCTTTCAAAATTAGAACCTTCAGTATGACAGTTTTCTCATTTTTTTTACTATACATTATTCTATTTCACTGATAAACTATTTAGCATACTATTAATTATTAACCTCTTATCATTAAAATTTTGACTGTAATTGTTCATAGATATTTAGGTTCATCAAAGGGAGAATCTGAGAGCCAGGAGATAGCACTGGATCCTACAAAACATAAGACTGGGGATAGATGGCATGTTTGCATTGAGGTATGCAAGTGGGACATTACTAAGCATATTTTGAGTATTTGAAGAAATTCATGTCTTCAAAGGCTGAATTATGTATCATGATTCCATCATAAAGTGAAATATATAGTGTGGAAGAAATGCATCTCATTTAGCTAGTTTTTTTGCTTAGTAACTCATATGTTGAAGTCTTAGCAATTTTTTTAAATGCTTGAACAAAATAATGATGGAGAAAGTATCTAGTTGAAGATGTGTGAATTAAATGTCTTATCTGCCTCATACAAATTGTGTGCTTCTTTTGGTTATTTGCCTGCAAATATTTTTTTGTTGGGACTAAAGTTGTTATATTGTTTAATACTAATAATGTCTCCCATTGCAAGAACTAAATATACAAACTTGAAATCCGAAGCCTTATATAGTTGGAATAGACATGTCCAGAAAACTGTGAAGACAGTAGAGAGCTGAAGAGAGTGCATGAGACAGTTTCAATACAAATCTTATCTCATTATATATCCTGTGTTTTGTCCAACATTTTTGTTTCTTCAGAGTATAATTTCTCAACCCTGATGTCATTTTATCCTACTTTTCATTCCATTTATTGTTTTTCATTATTTGGAAATGCACATTTGATTCACAAAATGGTGTATCAGTATTAGCAAAGAAATTAAATTGTCTATGGGAAATATTTTCACAGATTTACCATTATTATAATGTGAAATATTGCCTTGATGTGTTCTATACGGCTTTACCATTGTTAGAATCAATAATGTGAAATATTGTCTTGATGTGTTCTTTGTGGCTTCACCATTACTATAATGTGAGTTTCACCGAATAGTTGAATCTAAACACAATTCAGAGCCATTTATGCTTGGGGAACAAGTGAAAGCTGCTTGCCATTGCTGTTGACACTTTTATTAATTTATAAGATCCAGAAAAAATATTATCTGGAATCTTGTCCTTCTCTGGGAAACACTCAGGATGGTTTGTTATCCAATGTGCCATATGTTTTATTGTTTTAGATTTTCATTATTTAGAAGCATTATAGGTATCCTAGAGGTTAAAACTTATCATGTAGCACCTACCATATGCTGCAAGATTTCTTACATATGGTATCAGAACAGTGTGATGGGAATAAGTAGTATGCACATATTTTCCATTCCATGGTATTAGGACAGTGTTATTTATTTATGGCTAAAAGGTTCAAATTTGGACGCCCTAAATAGTTTTGTGGCTTTGTTAAAGACCATTCCTTGTTAACTAGGACATTCAACCTCTCACGTCTTAATATTTTTTTTAATAAATGCTATCTGCAAGGTTTTATGGTTTCTAAATTTGTAATACAATATCTGTAATCAGTCTCTAATTTACTGTAAAAATATACAATACCGAGTGACTGATATTTTTACTAGGTGTAGCAAAACCAATAGAGATGAAGATATGCAATATGAAAGAGTTTAATAGTGCTTGGAGACCTTGTTTTAAATAAGGAAAATTTCAGTAAATGCTTTTTTCCTAGAGTTCTGATACGAGTCCATATAAGCTCACTAGTTTCAACTTTGTTCGTTTTGTCTATTCCACTAATGTTTGGTATTAGTGATCTCACATTGGGCAAAAATAACCTTTTGATATTTCTTGTTGCTTACTGAAGTGATGCTATTCTTGCCAATTCCGACAATGTATTCAAGTTTATGTAATTATTATTTAATATATTCCTTTTAATGAATCTGAGAATGTTGCCACACTCATTTGCTGAATTTATATAATATCCAAGTGTGCACATGAAGCTACACTACTCAGAAAGTGTTAAGATCATGGAATATATATTTATTTTCTTGGCTTTTTAATCTTCTGATGCTGCTTTCTAATATGTGGAAAATTCAGAATCTGCCTCTAACTGGGGTGTTTTATGGGTACCGAGTGGATGGACCTCAAGGATGGGAGGAAGGCCACCGTTTTGACAAAAACCTCATTTTGTTAGATCCTTATGCAAAGCTTGTTGAAGGGCGCAAAGTTTTTGGGGATGCCACTAAAAAGATGTCAAGATTTCTAGGAACCTATGATTTTTCTTTTTCAACATTTGATTGGGGGGATGGTTACAAGCGCCCTGACATTCCAGAGGTACGTCTTTAGCTTAATACACTTCTATTATAACTTTCATGTCCTTATGTGATTGTGATGCACATCATTATTTCAAAGATCTGAATAAGCAAAGGTACTCTGGTGTCTTATGCAAACAGGAAGACCTTGTGATCTATGAGATGAATGTTCGTGCCTTTACTGCAGATCCATCAAGTGGTTTGGAGCACAGTATACGTGGTAGTTATCTTGGTGTCATTGAAAAGGTGAAATTGGAAGAGCACACAATCTCAAAATCTAGATTAGTTATTACAGATATTATGCAGCATTTTCTCTAAGTAAGTCTGAATGGATTTATGTCATGAAATCCTTAAAAAGGAATCAATCTCATTAAGCTTAGCTTGTTCAAGGAAAATCTTTTTATGCAGCAATCTTCACAATTATTGGATACTTAAAAGATTTAATATCTTCAGTGGTAAACATAATATCATTTCTGGAATCCTGGCTACAACTGTGTAAAGTTTTAGGTTCCAATGTGTTGAGTCTACCATTATTTAATATTCATTAAATACATGATGATATGCAGGTTAGGTCATTTTGGGGAGAGTTGGCCCTAATATGCACCTATTTAGTGAAAGGTTTATTAGAATGTTAAGAGTTGTTATAATGTTCAACGTTAGGAATTCGAGACCTCTAAGAATTACCAATCATCAATCTCGCATCATAGTTAAATAATAAATTTAATATTGTTATTATGTTGCATAATCTCTATAGCCCTCTTAAATATCTCTTCATACAATGGTTTTCTTTAGCCAACACTTTTTCTTCACTAATGCAAATAGCATGTTTTTTCATGATAGGGTGTTTCCCCAAGGCCAAATTTTCCATCCCAACATGCTTTAAATCTCAATCATGTACCTTGAATATGATTTGAATGGAACTATTGGCTTAAGTATGGTTTTCTCCATGAACATTCTATTAGAGTACTTGCTTGTGAGGCATCACATTAATATAGATTTGTGGAAAAAATACAACTAAGATGCAATCATGGCACAAAGCTGGGATTTTATAAATAAATTTAAAAAATCTTAACTTGTGGGTTGATTTCACACACAAATCCACCGGTCATTGCTATTGATATATGGATAACACTATGTTAATGATGATTTAATTAAGTGGACCAAAACATCATTGGAATTGTTTTGTTTCCTAGGTCATTCAAATTGCATGATTTATGTCTTCATACAGATTTTCAATTTCTAGGAATAAGATCCATTTGAAATCCATCCCATTGTCTTATAGATGGAATTGAATGCTAACAATATTGATTTGTTAAAATTTTTTAAGATCCAAAATAATTGGTTACCATTTAGTAACGAGATGTTTTCGATTCATTTACCTTGGAATTTTCTTCCACAAGTAAATTATATTTCATTTGAAGTCATAGAAACAAAACATAACATAAGCAAGAATTGAAATTTTTTGGGTTGAATTCATTTCATGATATTTAGTATCTTTTCATTCAGATTTTGAGTGAAGTCTATTTTCATTTAGATTGTTTGTGGTATTAAATCATTTATTTCTAGCAGTCTATTTTGAACTTTTATTTCCTTTAACCTTATGATTATTTTCAATTATCATTTTGAGCCTTTTTCAGCTTGTTTTGGTTTCCTTTTTGGTTTTGCCTTTGCCTTTAAGTTAACATTTTTTTTTCCATTTGGTAAACACTTGTGTGACATTATGGGCTTCCTTTTAAAACATCGTGAGCTGGACGGCATTCCTCAAATTTGTAAACATGGTTCAAAGATAGAATTTACTTTTGAATCATTAGGCCAAACCTCGCCACATGTCCCCTAGGGTTATGGGTTGCCTTGTTGCAGTGATTGGGATACCATGGTCTTACAAGTGGATCCATTACACCACAAACCCTTAGATAGTTTTTGAGGGAGCATGCTATTATTGGTTTATTAAATAGTTAATTATTGAACTATCATTGAAGCATTTTTTCAGAAAGAGATTAGATTAGTGTATTGATTGAGGGATTTGGATGTCATGTTCCCTTTTTCGAAACTATGGAAGTAATTAAATAATTAACTTGTCAAAAAAATTAACTTTGTATTAAAAGACAACTTATAATAATGATTTAAAAACGTCGATATAAGTGATTAAAACAAGTGTCGCTAGGCTCAAGGTGCAAAAAGGTGACTAAAATAACAATTATATTTTTTATAACTTTGAGGAATATTTGCCAAAAATGAAATAAAAATTATATTTCCTCAAAATAAAGTTGTAAATAAGAGGATTGTTTTCAAAAAGCCTTTATATACTTTTTAAAGCAATCACATTTTTCAAGAATGAATGTGCATTCATCTTCTTCTTTTCTTGAGGGTTATTTTTAAAGCTTCGAGGATGAAAATCCTCCTAGTTTTCAATGCAGTTCTATACAGGGATTGACAAAGAGATTCAATGAATATTGTTTCCAATGCTTTAGTGTGGGTGTGAGGTTTTTAGTTTTCTTAGATTTTAATGTGATTTCCAGTTTTTGTTTCAATGATTGTTTCTGCTATGCAGGCTGTACTCCTTGTAGAAGTTTATAATGCTGACCATACAAGATACCAAGTTTTTTTTTTGTAGGGTTATTACTAATTTTAGAGAGGTTGCTGGAACTAAAAGTAAGCTGGGCCATATCATTTAGAAAGGACTACTACACATTTGTACAGTCCGAACTCCTTTGTCAGGCTGAATTCTTTTAAGACCTCGTTGCTTAAATTTCTATCAGCTTTTCTAGTCATGTCAATGCATTTCTCATTAGGTTATTTTCTCTTAAAACTAGCTGCACCTATTCATTTTGAGCCACAACATATTTAATGAGATTGTGGTGCTGTATTTCTCATGCATGGTATATTTCCTTCAAAATAAGGCTGCATTAATTAAGGATATTACTATTTTTTTAATAGTCACCTAATATTCTTGTCGCTAATCTGCCTATATTTCCTGAGTGTAGCTTGTATTGGTTAAGCATTGCAAATTATTCCTATTCATATCATTTTGGGTGAATTCTCAAACCTCTGGTTTGATTGCTGCTACAACTGATATTATTTAGGCTATAATAATCAATATTGGGTAGTGTTAACTTGCAGTTCTAGTAGTTTTCAGAAATTTGCGGGGTTCTATGATAGTATTTCAATGTTTAATTATCAGATCAGCTAGCGTGCAATTGAGTAGCTGTTAGTATTCTGCTTTTCAGTGACAACATTTTCCAAAAGTTTATATTGCTCTCTCTAGTCTACTTTGGATTAATCATATCATGCAAGGTACCCATTTATTTTTAGTTTTCTAAGAAATCATTTAAGTTGTTGGGTTGATTGTACAATCATTTGAAGATTAGTTATTTGAAATATAAAATTTTAATACTAGACGGTTTACCACCTCCCAACAGTTCTATTTCATATTGTTGAAGGCCCTGGATGGTTTACGGCCGGATCCTTGTTCTTAAATGTAATATATCTTATTTGGCTTATCTTCTCAATCCTAATTTTACTTTCAGTATGTTGTTTGCCTTACAAGGCTATTGGAATTGGATGAATTAGTCAGCCATTTTGGCATCGATGCAATTCTGCTTTCATTCAACCAGTTTGGTTTGATCAGAATTTACATTCACTCTCAGCCATTTTGGTTCGATCAATTCTATGATTTTCTTTAATTTTAAATTGGAAGGCTAGTCACCAATATCTTTCCTATAATTTCCTTTGCCCTCATTCTAATCTTTGTATGCTCTCACTTTGCCCACATTGGGAACTTGGTGATTAGAATGAGTTAGAATTGGAGTGATCACAAAAAAATATGTGGATTAGAACTAATGCTCTTTGGGGGTTATTACATTGGAGATTCCCTTTCTAAAGTTGCTTACTCTTCACATCTTTACCTTTGGTGATTACTTAAAAAAAATATTATAAAGGTCAATTGTAACACATCACCCCACATCTATTGTCTAACTATTGCATTTGGAAGGAGACTGAGCCTCGACAATTATATGATAACAAACCTCTTGTTTCCTTGGGAGAAGTGTTCTCTTCTACAACATAGACCTTGGGGGTTTGGGAGTAGGTAGATGGCTAGTGCTTGAAGGGCAGGGAAGCATCCTCAAAAAGATCCCGAGGAGCATAAGGAGAGGACTGAGATTATTCTCAATGCATTTGAGAGTGGCTTCAACAAAAAAGGCTTGTGAGATCACTTTCACAAGTCCCAAGTTTGACCAAGGAGTAGTGTGCATGTGGATCACTTCATAAATTGCTTAATATCTTTTGAAAAGTAGCACCTTCCAAGAGCCTTCAACACTCCACCTTACATCAGATTTTCAATACTCCATAAATTTGTTGTATGTTACACCCTCATAGGAGTAGATGAATCATATCATTGTGTATTAACCCTAAAAGAGAATAATAGACTTTGGAAAACCTATAGAAAGTGCTGAACTTTGTTGAACATTGGGCTTTATCATCAAGTAACAAGTCATTGAACCTAGTTGTGTCAAACTTGCTGGACTGACAGTGAATCATGACCAGACAACAGTTGGCTAGGAGGATCCAGCAAAGAAAAATCAGCTATAGTAAAGAAAGGCAAGGAAGATGTATCTTCCATAATGATTGTAACATCTGCCTGTAATCTCCATGTATAAGGTCAAGAAATAATTTTATGAAGACTGTTGAAACTTGTTTAATATTTGGACATGTCTTAACTTGAATCTCCATTGTTAGCCAGATACTTTTGTATATTGACCCCAAGTGGGGACTTGGATATTTGTAGCATGGAATAGCATCCACACATTGCTCCTGTATGCCATGTCATCGATAAAGCATCTAAAAACACATCACCAACTGATTTAAAAAAAAAATTACATAGTGATTTTGTGCGTATGAGTATTTGGAGTCCTTTCATGGTTATCTAAGATTCTGAAGGTCTAGAGATAGTATTGTGCTATTAGAGAAGTTTTGGATCATTGCTAGTCTTCACTTCTTGAGATATTATTTCAAGTGCATTTTACACATGAAAATTTTTAATCAGCTATTTTGAATCCCAAGGAAAATTAGTTTATTGTTGGTTGTCTGCAAGGTGCCCTAAATTGTTGCTAGCCAAGTTGATGCAAAAAATGTTTATCTTGAATCCTTAGCTGGGGTAACTGGTTTATTGTTGGTTGTTTGCAAGGTTCTCTAAATTGTTGCTAGCAAAGTTGATGCAAAAAGGATTATTTGGATAAGTTCAGAAGGAAATTTTAATGTAGCCTTACTTCCTATTGAAAAAATTGAAATGATAATGATTACTTGTGATTTTTTTGTTTAGAGTTGTTCTTAATCTTTAGCATTGTTTGTTGTAGATTCCTCATCTTCTAGAACTTGGCATCAATGCAGTGGAGTTACTACCAGTATTTGAGTTTGACGAACTAGAACTCCAGAGGCGTCGAAACCCTCGTGACCATATGGTATTACCTGCCTTATATTTTTGTATAAATCATAAAATTCAGGAGTTTTTCCTTAGAAATGTACAAGGATTCTCTTTAATTTTCTTTTTATTGTTCCTGGAATCACAAGTAACTGTTGGAGATCAGTTTCAGTTTGGACTCTTGATTTGACAAGCAGAAGTTCTATATCTCTTTGAAAATTGAAATCACAAAAATGCTGAAAACAATGTTTTTATTTGGTGATCAATCTTATTTTGAAGGTTTTCTCTAGCTAGTGGGAAAGTTGTTACACTTGCTTCATTGACATTATTCATCTCTAAAAGAACTATTTTATTGATATTTTTTTCTGTTATACTTTTATGACAGATAAATACGTGGGGCTATTCTACAATGAACTTCTTTTCTCCAATGACTCGGTATGCTGCTAATGGTGGGGGACCATTAAAAGCATCGTTAGAGTTTAAGGAAATGGTGAAGGCTTTGCACGCTGCAGGAATTGAGGTTTGTTTTTGCAATATTTCTGCAATCTGGATCAGCTTGGATTGTTTACTTTCTAGGTTTGGGTGATTGTGATTGTCATTCTGCTTGTCTAATTACTACCAGTTTTTCAACTAAATAATTGTTTACTTATTACTTTTGATTGTGTTCATTTTTTACTTTTCCTCATAAAAGTGATGTATTTTTTTGTAACAGGTCATTTTGGATGTAGTTTATAACCACACAAATGAAGCAGATGATGAGCATCCATACACCACCTCTTTTCGTGGTATAGACAACAAGGTATGTGGAAAATGACTATGGATACACTTCTATTATTAGTGATCTTTTTGTAAAAATAATTATGATAAATTCTTATGGATAAATTGCAAAAAGTATACAACCTCATTTTGTGTTATAGACAACAATGCATGTGGAGACTGCTTAGGCACACTGTATTAATAGGAATCTTTTTGTAAAAATAAATAATTCTTATTTAGGGTTGGGTCTTATGTAAAACTTGCAACAACATCCGTAAATCCATGAAAAAATAGAAGCAAGACATGCTAACTGCCAAATAATGCTACTATCCCGGACCTGCTAAACTTGTTTCAGAGGTGGACTTCTTAGTGCTTTGTAATGAATATTGTCCAATTGAACACAAGTCTTGGAGTGAATGTGCTGCTGGAAAGGAATACGAATAATCTGTTAGAGAAAATAAAGAATGTTCCTGCTGAGTGTTGACATGTGAACAGGGGCAGGTGTCCATGTTGCAATGGAGACAAATAGAAGATGGAATCTAAGCAACCCTGGGTTAAGTGTTGAGGGTCAGGGCTGGAATGATGTTTTACTCTGATACAAGTGATCTGTAATTGGATCTGGATCATCATCAAGATCAGTTGTTTGAGTTCAGTTACCGTTTGGAGTGGCAGGCCACAGTTTTGGCCTCATAAATGCAGTTGTCTTGCATGTCAAAAAACAGTACTTTGGTGCCATCAAAAGTTAAATATTTTTACATATTCAAAATCCTTTTGAAAAGTTATGCACTTTAAAAAGCTAACACTGCATTTCAAGTATGTATGCAAAAGTTATGGTGTTTGGAAGATGGAGGACAACTTGAGTACTCAGAGGCAGTTTTGTTTTCTAGTGGCAGTCTGCATGAAACAATGGTTTCATCCAGATTAAATGTGCAAGAATAGGTTGCATTGGGAAGGTATTTTTTTTGTCCATATTCTCATTATTTGGGCTTCCAATTCAAGCCTCAACATGTCTTAAGATGCATCTTGTTTCCCAAGAAGGTAATCGGAGATGTTTTGAGCTTTTGTTAGCCATTTTCCTAGCCATTGGAGCTGAAAATGAGCATTTCTGGGAGTTTAGACCAGTTCGTTGATTGCACTTAGTGCCAGTTGGCAAATTGGTGTTGAGATTAACACTTATCCACTGATTTGCAGATGTCATATGCCAGGGTTAGGATGTTGTTGACTATAATTAGCATCCATGAAGGTCTGATGAAGGTAACAAACTTCTATCTACATATTTATAGTGGATCTATGAAATATAGGCTTCTTGTAGCTGGAGTTTTCTCCTGATTTGGGTTTCTTAAGGGTAAATTTTGTGTTTTTTCTGATTTATGAGTGTTTTGAATTTCCATTACTTGTTAGCCCATAAATCATTCTACCACAAAGATAACAAGTAATTCTCCTCAAGAAGTAGGAAGAAGCATTCAATTGACTTCTAACAAGCAAAGTACAAAATAGTTATGGAATGGCTAGAAGGTTTACAATAGTATGCAATATATGTAGCATGGTTTTTATGTGAAGGTTTGCAATACCATGTGAATGAAGTAGATGTCAGCCATTAAAGAGGTTGCAGAAATGTAATGAGCTGAACCATTTTTAAATTTTTTTTTTGATAATAATTACAATGCACCACGCACCCGTTAAGGTTAGCTCCAAAACCAAAATGATGCAGAAAGTAACTCTAACCAAGAATGCGCCCTAAGACCCGATGAGGGAGGAGGGGCGAGCATATGGTCAGAGGATCCATGAACTGGGTGACGGCTCAGCCGATCAACAGTATGATGTTGCAATGCATTATAGAAAGTAACTAGGCGGCTTGCTGACCTCTTCCACTTTTCAGTGGGCAGTATAGTAAAGTAAATGCAGAAATAAAAGACTGGAGCAAGGCCAGTCTCTTCCACAATCATGAGAATTACAAACTGCTTAGCAAGAAAATAAGATAGCTAACAGTACTACTGTTCAACTTTCCAATGAGGTAGAAATGCCTGCCAAAACATAGAATTAGAAGTCTATCAATGCTGCAATAATGTATAATAACTCTCCAATGCTCAATGTGACTTCCTAGACTCAAACCCAACTCAAAAAACAAACTCCTACAATCTGATATGATTGAACATTGACTGAAAATGCACAGACCAGCAACCCAACACTTCACTAAAATGCTCACCAAACTCTCTAAATACCCCCAAATGACCTGATAATGAATTCAAATGCTTCTAACAATGATGGCGCCCAAATCCCAATGATTAAACACCCTAAAAAAGACTCATTTTAATTTGCACAAATCCCAATGCAAGCTCTAGAAAGTACGACCCTCCAAGAAGGGCGATTTTCATGCCATAAATCCAATTCTTAATATTAAAATCTGCAAATCACCAAGAAGGGGCGCTTCAAGCAAGGAAACTTAGTTAGCCAATACCCAAAACAAGATAATTTTTATTTCATGACTTATGAGCAAAAACATCAATCAGCTATACTAGACCAGCAACTCCAAAAACTGACAGAAATGCAAGAAAACTCAACTACAATGTGCTCAATCTGCTCTCAAGGATTAAGAACAACAATATCTCAACTAGTTGCTATATTTCAAGCAAGAAGTCAAGCCAAGGCTAGGAGGTATGCATCCCTTGAAGCAATTCACTCACCATTTCGGTAGCATAACAATAGTGTAGACAAGAGATGATGAAATGAAGAGAAGAGACCTCCTTTTATAAACTCTGAAAAGCATCTGCAGAAGCCTCTAGAAGGTGCGCCCAAACCAAGAAGTCAAAATATTTCAAATTTGAAGTTGACTGCAACTCTCTCCAAAAGTGGCGTCCTTTTTCAAAGCTCATTATTTTTAAATAAAATATTTCTTTCCTCAAGTTGGCGTCCCAACTCCTCAAAGCATTTTGACCCTTAGAAATATTTTAATCACCTCTTGATGAGGCGTCCACTGTTGAAATCCCCTTTTTAAAACATCTTTAAGTCATGAAGTTAGGCCAAGGGGTTATAATATTAAAATATAACATTGTAACATAAAAATAACTTATCTCTCCAGAAAATGCATCAAAAGGCCAAAAACAACAATACCAACCAAAATGCCAGAAGAGGAAAGCCAACTGTGCTGATGCCAACAAGACCACTGCCAAAAATAGAATTTACTAAAAATAGTAAGTTCAGAAAGTTGCTCGGATTAGGATGCTAACCATACCATTGCAAAGCTCTCTGAAAACCCAGAAAGAATCCACAATCCAAATACAAGAACTCCAAGTGCAAGCCACTGATAAATGCAAAAACATCCTCCCAGAAGGTAGTAAACCCTAATTTCATCTTCCGACTAGCCTCCAGGATAGGCTAACGGTCAACATAACTGATCACTATTGAGAAGGGGACATTATAGTCCGCCCTCCCCAAGATTGTTTGCCCTCAAGCAATTGCAAGTCTAGATGCTGCAAAATCTCCTCATTCTCCCAAGTTACATCCTCCAAAGGAAAATTCTTTCACTTCACCAAGTATTCTTTGATTGTTCTTCTCCTCAAAGAATGCTCTCTAGAATTAATAATCTCCTCCGGAACCAAAACCAACTGTCCCTCTTCATCCAAAGGAGGTAAGTCTGATGAAGCAACAATGTTGTGTCCAAGTGCTTTCTTGAGGCGAGACACATGGAAGACATTGTGAACCTTGCTACTTGCTGGTAGCTCCAACTCATAAGCCACTGCTCCAACCTTCCTGGTGACTTTGAATGGCCCATAGAAATGTGGTTTGAGTTTCTTTACTCCATTCTTCTTGAGAGTAGACTATCTGTAGGGTTGAAGTTGAAGATAAACCATGTCTGCAACCTCAAATGATCGCTCAACACGCTGCTGATCAGCGTACAACTTCTGCCGATTTTGTGCGATTTGAAGATTGTTCTTCAAGGACTTCAAAATATCTTGACTTTGCTGCAACAAATCCTTGGCTTGAGGGGCTTTGTTATCACCAAACACCAAATCAGCAAAGCTAGGAGCCTCATAACCATAAAGAATCATGAATGGGGACATCCTTATTGACTTGTGGAAGGATGAATTGTAGCAATACTCTCCTAGGTGAAGCCATCTTACCCAAGCTCTTTGCTGCTCCGAAACATAGTTTCTGAGATAGCCCTCCAACCACTTGTTAACAATTTCTGTTTATCTATCAGTTTGAGGGTGATAACTAGTGCTTGGAGTGAGCACTGTACCACTCAACCTGAAGACCTCTTGCCAAAAGGTGCTTAGGAACTTGCTATCCCTATCACTCACAATGTTTTTCGGCAACCCATGCAATCGAAACGCCTCATGAAAAAACACATCTGCAACTTGAGTTGCTGAAAATGAACTAGTAATGGCAAAGAAATGAGCAAACTTTGTTAACCTATCCACTACAACATAGATACAGTCTTTGCTTTGAGTCTTTGGCAACCCCGTGATGAAGTCCATTGATATGCTTTCCCATTTTTGATTGGGAATGGGAAGAGGTTGCAGCAAACCAGCTGGAAGAGAATGCTCATTCTTGTTCATTTGGCATGTGTGACACTCCTTGATGTAGTGTTGGACCTCCTCTTTTAGCCCTTTCCAAGAAAATCTTTCTCGAATTTGCCTATATGTCTTGAAATAACCTTGATGACTAGCAAGTGGGATGTCATGAAAAGTTTGCAAAATCTTCTTTTTGAGCTTAGAATTGGCCACCAAGAAGATCCTCCCTTTGTAGTGTATCAACCCATCAACTACCTTGTACCTTTCATCATGAAAAGTACCTTCTATAATGCTGGTTGCAAACTGATTTTTGGTATAATCAGCAAGCAACAACTCCTTCCAATCAGTAGTAAGCTCACACAGTGAACTCAAATGAGGCCTTCGAGATAGAGCATCAGCCACAATGTTGTTCTTTCCTTTGACATACTCAATGTCAAAGTCGTAAGCTTGAAGGTTACTCACCCACTTCTGCTGATTTTCATTCAAGTCCTTCTGATGCATGAAATGCTTGAGGCTATTATGATTGTTCTTGACCACAAACTTGCTTCCCACCAAGTACTGTCGAAACTTGGCTAATGCATGCATGATTGCAAGCATTTCCTTGTCATAGATGGAGTATGACCTTTCAAAACCTCTTAAGTTTCTGCTCTCAAACACAATGGGATGCTTATCTTGCATCAAAACAGCCCCAACACCTTCCCCTGATGCATCACATTGCAGCTCGAAAGGCTTGGAAAAATCCGGTATAGCCAAAACCGGACAAGAACTCATGATCTTCTTGAACATATCAAAAACACCTTGTGCCTTTTCTGACCAAAAGAAAGCTCCCTTTTTAGTGAGGTCAGTAAGAGGAGCAACACTTTGAGAGTAGCCCTTCACAAATCTTTTGTAAAAGCCACAAAGACCCAAGAATCCCTTCAAATGAGTCAAGTTCTCTGGAGGTGGCGAATCAACTATCGCCTTGATATTTTTTGGATCAACCTTCACCCCTTCAACACTCATTATGTGACCAAGGTAGAGCAACTCCTTTATTCCAAATTCACATTTGGATTCTTTGGAAAACAAACTTTCGGATTCCAAGATGCTAAGCACTTCCTCCAAGTGTTTGAGATGTTCTTCCCATGTTTTGCTGAAGATGAGGATATCATCAAAGAAGATCAACACAAACTTCCTCAATTGCTTCTAGAAGACTCTGTTCATACAAGACTGGAAAGTGGCAGGAGCATTAGTCGACCCAAATGGCATGACTAAAAA
Organism: Sequoia sempervirens; assembly: GCA_007258455.2. NCBI lineage: Eukaryota > Viridiplantae > Streptophyta > Pinopsida > Cupressales > Cupressaceae > Sequoia > Sequoia sempervirens. Next base: position 196,857 of record VDFB02275768.1, read on the forward strand.
CTCAAAGTGACCATAGTGGCATCGAAATGCCGTCTTCTCAACATCTGATCCCCTCATTCGAATTTGATAGTAGCCCGATCTCAAATCAATCTTTGAAAAAAACTCGGCTCCATGTAGCTCATCAATTATAATGTCCCCTTCACAATAGCACATCAGGAGGTCACTTAGCCTTTTAGTTCCCGAGGCTAATGTTGGAATGAAGGGAACCATTTATTTAATTACTTAATTTTTACCGGAGTTCAAAGGAAATCTTTTAAGGTGAAATTGAGTGATTAATTAAATCATTTTAATAAGTTGTTTTGTGATTGGTGCATAAAGTGACTTAAGAAATATTTTAATACACGACTTTGTAAAAGTCACTTTATTGATGTTAGGAATAATTATTAAAAATGAGGGAGTTTATTTTATCGGACTTCTTTGGAGAGAAAAGAGTAAAAAGGAGAAAAGAAGAATTCATTTGCACTTTTTGGAAAAATACCTCTCTCTCATGGAAGAACACGAGTTCTTGACTTAGGGTTTTAAGACCCTCTCAGCCCAGTTTCAGATGCGAAATATCATCTCTAGCTGGAATAATATCACAGTTTGGACATAGGTCTTTCAAGTGCAGAACAATTTTGAAGAGTATTCTTGGCGTTTGGAAAGAGATTTCGAATCAGATTTTAAGGAGTTCTTAAATTCTCGTGTCACCATTGACTGAGTTCGTGTGGCTGCGTTGGAGACGATTTTATGTTTATTTTATGCTCTTTGATGGCGCGGCTCACTTGCAGTACCTTGGACGCATCCCATGGAAGTGCCATAGCGAGTGAAGGTTGTGGTTTGTGGAGAACTGAAGCAAAATAATAAAAACGTGGTTACTCCTGGAGAAAATCGAAGCAAGTTCCAGCTGTTTGGGTATTGATCAGTTGGGAAGCTTCTACAGGAGGTACGTGATTGCAAAGAGGCTGGGAGAGCCAAATATTCAGAAAATTCTCATTGTTTGCTGATACAGTCTGAAATATGACTGCTGTATAACTTCCAGTGGGAACCTTGGGTGTTTGTGTAGAAGCAGCCTATGTATTTGAGCCTTTCATTGTTGATTAGTGTTATTTGTAGGTGCCTTCGCAGTTACATGTCATTTTTGAGTTTTGGGATAGTATTGTATGTGTTCGTGGAATATTATGCAAACTAGAAATGAATTTCTGAACATACACTACCATAACATTATTACAAGAATGCTGATAGAAAAATCTGAGTTGATTGTATGTACTCCTCAAGTGCCATGAACTTGGAAAGAAAACATTCTAGTTGCTTCTAATGGCTGTTGTAATTTCATGAAGATAGCTTGAACTGTTGTACTGTAACAGTGATGTTTCATTATAAACCAATAGCAGTATTTTAATGTAATGTATTGTAGTCTAACCATGTGGTTTATATGAGCTAATGTTCAAAACGAGCTCCCTTCAAATCAAACAACTTGAACACCAAAAAAAAACACACTCCATTTCAAGGGAAAATTATAGACATAAAATTATATCAGCCAAACAATATTCAGGACAAGTATTTGATGAAAATCCAAAGGCATGAAATAAGAAAGTTCACGTCAGAATTAGCAGGGCCTCTTACATCAATGAGCTCATCTATCCTGGGAATGGGGTACCGCTTCTTGATTGTGCTTTGATTCAAGGCATGATAATCCACACACATGCGAATGGTGCCATCCTTCTTCTTCACAAGAACAACGGCTGAAGCATAGGGACTCTTGCTTGGACGAATGAAGCCCATCTCCAAGAGTTCTCTTATGTTTTTCTCAATCTCATCTTTCTGCTTCTTAGGATATCGATAGGGTGTTGTGATAACTGGCTCCATCTTTGAGTTCAATGACATGCTTAGCTCCCCTTTCAGGAGGTGGCCCAAGAGGTAGATCAACAAACACCTTACTCTTCTTGGTGAGTAAAGACTGAATATCTAGAGGATAGTCCCTCTTTGTTTCAACTGGACTAGTTGGAAGGACCATACATTCTGCAGCCCATTCAACTTGATCATGCCGAACCAGTCTCTCCATTCTTTTGAAGGATACAATCCGAGGACCACTGTTAGACATTCCTCTTAGCACCACCTTCTTTCCTTCGGATTGAAACTTGAGCTCCATTGTTTGCAGATTTAGTGAGATCTCCCCAAGAGAACGCAGCCATTGAATGCCAAGAACAACATCCATATCTCCAATGCTTACAACATAGAAGTCATCTTTAACTTCATGGTTTCCCAATTGCAAGGACATGTTGGAAACCTTGTGAGTGCATGAGATGTGAAAGCCATCAACTACCATGACTTTGAATCCTTCGAACTCTTCAGTCTTGAGTCCTCTCTTTGCAACCACTCCATCAATGAAGTTGCGCGTTGCTCTAGTATCAATCAAGGCAACGATATAGTGCTTCCCAATCATGCCACGAACCTTGAATGATTCATTCTTTTGAAAACTAGAGAGTTGGGCAAATGTGCCTCCTCCTCCTTGCTCATCCTCAGCCTCTTCTGGATCCTTTTCTTCCTCACTTTCAACAAAATCAGATTGCTGCTCCGAGTGATCAGATTCTGATCCAAAATCAGAATAGACTTCCATGTGGTTAGAATGACCACCTCCATAGCAGGTGTAACATTTTCCTTCCTTCTTAAGCTTCTCATGAAGCTCATCATCCATTCTAGAAGAGAATTTCTTGTGCTGATTTGAAAGGTGCCTTTTATCACGCTTATGAGAAAAAAGCTCGGAGGGGAACTTCAGTCTAGGTGCGGACAACTCCATGCTTCTAGCTTTCTTAATGGCTTCATCAAGGCTTGGTGGGTCAAAAGCCTGAACCCATCCCTTCAATGGTTCCATCAATCCTTCAGAAAATAACACAACTAGCCTTCTTTCAGTGATGTTGGGCACCATCACGGAAAGTCTTTGGAAGTCCCCAATGTATGCTTCCAACGAACCATGTTGTTTCAGCTGTGCAAGCTCACGAAACTTCACTTCTGGATCATTAGTATCGAACCTCTCGATCAACTTGTTTGTGAATTCTTCATAGATTCGAATTAGGTTGTGGCCAAGTGTGACCAAACCATGGTACCACCACTCATGGGCAGCCCCTTCCAAATGCAACGTTGCAAATTTTATGGCATCTTCTTTGGGCATAGGCCTCAGTGAAAGGTAGTCGTCAAGCTTCTGGACCCATTACCTGGCTGAACACATATCACTTCCATCGAAGTGAGCCAAAGTCACCTTCCCAAGAGCTTGCTGGTAGTTAGTTCTATGAGCCACCGGAGCACGGTTCTCTGTTCTTCCACCATTTCTTCTGCTCCTAGGGTTCATGTATTGATCAAAGGACCATTGGTCTCTAAGATTAGGAGGGAATGAGATGTACTCCATGTAAGCTTGTCTGGCATCATCAGCATAAGCTACTGCAGCCTCAACTCGTGGTTCCTCCCTCTGAGTGAATGTAGGGAAAAGTGGCCTAGATGTTGATCCACTTGAGGTGGCCTCATGTTGGCCAATAGTTCTGTCTCTTCCATTGCCATTAACTCCACTATTTTCTCCTATGGCATTGTTTTGGGTGCGGATGCTGATTCTGATCAGCTTGCTTGTCCATCCTTGCAAGCAAGTGGCCTAGCATTTCAATCATGCCATCAAATTTCTTTTCCATTTTGTCTTCTCTTTCCTCCATGGCCTGTTTAAGACTGTTTGCCATGTTTTCAACTGCTTTACCGGTATCCACTGCTTTGCTAGTCTCTCTCAAATCCTCTAAAAAAGTGTCTACCTCTGGAACTGACGGAAACTGTGACTGAAACTTTGCCTGACGTTTGGTGTAGTATCTATGGGCTCTGTCACTCATCTGTCAACTGACACAGTTGGGCACAGGATGGCAGAATCATGGCTCTGATAACACTGTAATGAGCCAAACCAATTTTTTTTTTAATTTTTGATAACAATTACAATACAACATGCACCCGTTAAGGTTAGCTCCAAAACCAAAATGACGCGGAAAGTAACTCTAACCAAGAATGTGCCCTAAGACCCAATGAGGGAGGAGGTGTGAGCATATCGTTAGAGGATCCCTATAAAATAGTTGAACTGAAAATAACTCTAACCAAGAATGCGTCCTAAGACCCGATGTGGGAGAAGGGGCGAGCATATGGTTAGAGGATCCGTGAATTGGGTGACGGCTCGGCCAATCAGCAGTATGATGTTGCAGTGCATTACAAAAAGTAACTATGTGACTTGCTGACCTCTTCCACTTTTCAGTGGGCAGTATAGTAAAGTAAATACAAAAATGAAAGACTGGAGCAAGGCCAGTCTCTTCCACAATCTTGGGAATTACAAAGTGCTTAGCAAGAAAATAAGATAGCTGATAGTACTACTGTTCAACTTTACAATGAGGTAGAAATGCCTGCCAAAACACATAATTAGAAGTCTATCAATGCTGCAATAATGTATAATAACTCTCCAATGCTCAATGTGACTTCCTAGACTCAAACCCAACTCAAAAGACAAACTCCTACAATCTGATATGACTGAACATTGACTAAAAATGCACAAACCAGCAACCCAACACTTCACTAAAATGCTCACCAAACTCTCTAAACACCCCCAAATGACCTGATAATGAATTCAAATGCTTCTAACAATGATGGCGCCCAAATCCCAATGATTAAACACCCTCAAAAAGACTCATTTTAATTTGCACAAATCCCAATGCAAGCTCTAGAAAGTACGACCCTCCAAGAAGGGCGATTTTCATGCCATAAATCCAATTCTTAATATTAAAATCTGCAAATTACCAAGAAGGGGCACTTCAATCAAGGAAACTCAGTTAGCCAATACCCAGAACAAGATAATTTTTATTTCATGACTTATGAGAAAAAACATCAATTAGCTATACTAGACCAACAACTCCAAAAACTGACAGAAATGCAAGAAAACTCAACTACGATGTGCTCAATCTGCTCTCAAGGATTAAGAACAACAATATCTCAACTAGTTGCTATATTTCAAGCAAGAAGTCAAGCCAAGGCTAGGAGGTATGCATCCCTTGAAGCAATTCACTCACCATTTCGGCAGCGTAACAATATTGTAAACAAGAGATGATGAAATGAAGAGAAGAGGCCTCCTTTTATAAACTCCGAAAAACATCTGCAGAAGCCTCCAGAAGGTGCGCCCAAACCAAGAAGTCAAAATATTTCAAATTTGAAGTTGACTGCAACTCCCTCGAAAAGTGGTGTCCTTCAAAGCTCATTATTTTTAAATAAAATATTTCTTTCCTCAAGTTAGCATCCCAACTCCTCAAAGCATTTTGACCCTTAGAAATATTTTAATCACCTCCTGATGAGGCGTCCACCCTTGAAGTCCCCTTTTTAAAACATCTTTAAGTCATGAAGCTAGGCCAAGGGGTTATAATATTAAAATATAACATTATAATATAAAATTAACTTCTCTCCAGAAAATGCATCAAAAGGCCAAAAACAACAATACCAACCAAACTGCCAGAAGAGGAAAGCCAACTGTGCTGATGCCAATAGGACCACTGCCAAAAATAGAATTTACTAAAAATAGTAAATTCAGAAAGTTGCTTGGATCAGGATGCCAGCCATACCATTGCGAAGCTCTCTGAAAACCTAGAAAGAATCCACAATCCAAATACCAAAACTCCAAGTGCAAGCCACCGATAAATGCAAAAACATCCTCCTAAAAGGTTGGTAACCCTAATTTCATCTTCTGACTAGCCTACGGGCCTTCGGGATAGGCTAACGGTCAACAAAATTGATCACTGCTAAGAAGGAGACATTACAAGAAATATCTAAATTTAAACATTTGTGTCATTTTAATTGACCATGAAGTTGCTAAAACACCATTAGAGTAAGGATTGGTTGTGATGAACTAAGTAATGGACCATCGATACTAGTTTACGAATGAGAGGGCGTGCGGTTGTTGATAAATTCACTAGCCTTCAAACCAAGATTTAACTACAATTACAGATTTGATAATGCATTAACCTCCTCACAGAGGGCACTGCTACAACAGGGGCGATTGGTGAAATAAATTATAATAAATTTCTGAGCAGCTACAAATGACTTTAGACCTTAGTTACTGGGTACTGCTATATAGGCCCCTGTAGCTTTCAAATATGGGTCTTGGTCTTGGTCTTGGTCCATTACAGGTCTTTCCTTGGGTTTAGCCAGGGCATAGAGGACCTAGGAGATCCTGGCCGGACTTGGGAAGGACTTAGGTAGACCTGAGAAGGACCCACGTAGGACGCCCAAAAAGAAAAAAAACAAAGAAAAAACAGAAACTTGAACCTAAAAAAGTGCAATTTGCGGCTTTTATTGCCTTGGTTGATCAAATGAAGCACATTTTGCAATCTCAATAGGACAAAAACACCATTTTTTTGCCTCCAATCTGAAATAGTTGATTTTTGTAGGTTTTCTGCATATAACTTCTTTACTGTGGATTTTAGTTGATATCTTATTTGTTCTCTTAACCATCTTACTGTTTCAAGAGAATGGAATATTCATCTTATGTTACATCCTTTGCTTTACACGATCTGTTGGGCATGTTACCACATAGATGCTTTTCTATCTAACTATTTATTTCTAGTTATTTATACATTGATGCCAACTTCTTTAACAAGCTGGTGGATAAAATGATAATGAAGCTCAACATGCTTGGTTCGCTCGTGGAAGACTGGATTCTTGGCAAGCTTTAGCACCCCTTGATTGTCGTAGAACAAGGGTGAAGGCCTTGCTTGAGACATTTGCATGTCAACAAGCATCCTTTGAAGCCATACTGCCTCACATGTAGCCTTAACTGTTCCCCGATGCTTTGCTTATGTCGAGGAAAGAGCGACTGCCTGCTACTTCTTGCTTGTCCATGTGACTGCACTCGTACCAAGACTTAAAACATACCTAGAAGTGGACTTCTTGTCATCAACTGAATCTGCCCAATTTGAATCTGTAAAACCAACCATCCTAGGATCTTTGGATCTGCTATACAGAGTGCCAAAGTCAGGTGTCCCTTTCACATATCTCAACACTCGCTTCACTACAACCCAGTGTTCCGCGTTAAGGGTAGTCATGAAACGAGAAATGTAGTTCACAGCAAAATTGAGATCATGCCTAGTGGCAGCAAGATAGGTGATGCTACTCACTAGTTGCTTGAATGCAGACTCATTCACCACTGGTGCGTCTGATTTGGTTGAAAGTTTAAGCCCCTTCTCCATAGGAATGGATGAGATTTGGCAATCTTCCATCCTAAATTTCTCTAGAAAACTCTTGGCATACTTCGACTGAGAAATGAAGATACTACCACCTATCTGCCAAACTTCTATACCCAGACAATAGTGTAGGAGACCCAAGTCCATCATCTCAAATGCCTGACACAAATTCGACTTGATCTGTTCAATCAAATGTAACCTACTACCGGTAATGATGATATCATCCACATAGATGACAAGAAGGATGATATCATTGCTAGTGTTCTTGATGTACAAGTTTAAATCTAAGGGACTCCTCTGTGTTATCACGGAATCTAGCAGCGCTCGTTCCACGGATAACCCCCCTACGAAATTTGTCTGTTTCCCAGGTTCATGGAGTTCAAGCACGCAAAACGAGGTGATTTTCAATCCACCTCAAAGTGCGTTCCAAAGCTTCAAACAGTCAGTTTGAGCATCCCCCTACGTTCGCCTCGCGAAGACCTTTGAAACGAGTACCTTTGCGAGCTCTCACTGTTGATACTTAGTAAAATTGTGAAAAGTGCAGTTGTCTGAAAAAACAATGCTCTACTTCTTTTTGGAAAATTGACTTAGTGTTAAAAGTGCAAGGGCGCCAAAAATCAACGCCCCTGCACTTAAGTGATTTTTGTTTTGGTGTAATGGCGCTGATTTTTAGTGCCCTTGCACTTTTCTTCTAGACTTAGCCAATTTTTGACTATGACATTATTTTTAGCACCTTTGCACTCTTTCCAGACTTAGTCATTTTTTGTGCAAGGTGCTGAATTTTAGCACCGTTGCACTTTTTCCAGACTTAGTGATTTTTTGTGCAATGGTGCTGAATTTTAGCACGTTTACAATTTTGGCAGTTTTTAACTTAGTCTCTTCAAACTTGCTCTATTTCCATTTCGGACCCCGTTTCTTCGCTCCCGCATCGTTTTCCATGCCTAGTTGCTCGTTTCACGCTTGCTCAACATTGTTTCTCTCTTCATGCTTCCCAATGCTACTTTTTTTTGCTAACGCCTATTGATTCACCATCCTTGCAGTTTCTCTCCAGATCTCGTCAAGTGATCCCGAAGCTGATGTCCTTTGATCTTGGTTCTTCTAGATGACACATTCATGCAGGAGACCAGGAAGAAATATGAAGACTTCCGCGCCCAAGCAAGGAACCATGAAGATTCTTGATCTCTAGTGTTAGACTTTTTGATGCGTCCCTTTGTGCATCTTGTAAATAGTTTTTGACATCTTAAATGTCATTTTGCAAAATGTAATTACACTAATATCCGAGATGTAGTTTCATGAAAACAAATTACATTTTGACTTTAGTCAAAGTTAGGTGAGATTTTCGTAAATTAGCTCACCTAACTTTCCTAGATTTACTCTTCCCTCTCTTTATAAATATGAGGGATTTCTATTGTAATAAGAGCCTTTAGTTTTTGCAATGAAGTGCTGCTCAATTTGCAACAAATTATGAAACTTTGTGTTCATGTTTTGTGAATCTAAATTTGATCAATAAAGGAAGAAATTGCATACCAGACTTTGTGTTGGATCGATTATCTCTTGAATTTGATTGAGATTGGTGGTGATTAGTTTATGAAATCTGAAGGACTTCAAGTGATTCTTGTGGACTTTCTGTCACATTTCTAACTTGAATTTGTGTTTATGTTTAAATATTTTGGTTGAAAGATCTACAAGACTTTGAGCTTGTAATTGTTAGTCGTATATCTTTACTTTGTAGTCGGCCGTAGTCTTAGTCGGCCGTAGTTGTAGTCGGTCGTGGTCGTAGTCGGCCGCAGTCGTAGTCGGCCGTAGTCATAGTCGGCCGTGGTCGTAGTCGGTCGTAGTCGTAGTCGGCCGTAGTCGTAGTCGGCCAATGGTTAATAAAACTATAGATTAGTAAAGAATAATAATGTCATGTACTTTCGGGAAAACATGTTCAGATTAATGTTAATGTAATGTTGTTATGAAACGTCGTGTCGGTTGGTTGTCTAACCACCGCCGAGCGTTATATGTAGTCGGGTGGGAATAGTCGAGAGAACTAGGTGATGATTCTGAATGAATTATGGTGTAAGCATTGTGATACTCTCTTGTACATGTTATTTCCTCAGAATGAATAAAGCTTTTGGCATTTCACTATGATATCTTTCCGTTTACTGTTTTATCCTATGTTCTGCATATTACAAGTTTTCCAGTAGTACGTCAGATTAGAATCCCATTCCGTAGGCAAACAGTAATCTCTCATGTTGTTCGAATGAATTACTGCATCTAAGAAGACTTTGTGCTTCTAATGCGACAAACTATATTGTTCTCACAGATCTGCAGTTGAAAAGACTACGAAACGACTTTGCGCCTTCGCGAGCCTTACTTGTTTCCATTTTTCTTTTGTTATAATCTTATCTGATACCTCTAAGTTGTGCTTTGCCAATATAGGGAATCAGTTGTACTGCTTTTGGTAAGTTTCTAGTACTTTGAATTAAGAACGTTTTCAGCTGTGAAGCATTATACACATCTTCTCTGAAAAAAGAGAGAATGATGAATGCGACATGCACCCCCCACTTCGTAAATACTGTAAATATTTTGTAATACTCTAGCTGGTTTCTAATTGTAAGAAGGGCGCCTCCCCTTGCTGAGAGGAGAGATTGAATCTCACATAGCTGTGGCTGAAGTCCTAGTTGTGTAATCTATTGAAAAAGCTGATTACATAATTTTCACCCAACAGTGTTTTGGCGACTCTACTGGGGAATGACATACGCAATCTAAGTCTCACGCTTTTGATTGAAGTAGATAAGTTTCCTCTTTCTTGCTGTTCTTTTGTATATTGTCACTTTATAATATCCATCTTATTTAGGTTTACATTTTGGCGGACTGGATATATACACGAGGATTGAGGGCTCAAGGAGTAGCAGATCCACTTTTTGAAGAGTTGTTGCAACGTAATTTTCCATTTACTCCTCCACGAGTAAGGTCACCACTGCAACGTGTTGTAAGCTACCCTCCGCGTAGCCAAAGATCTCCTCTCCCAAGTGTTTGGTTTGTTTACCGCAGACGTCCCGTTCAGGTACCTGTTGTGCAACCAGTTATGGCGGCACCACCTACAGGACCATGGGGAAATGCTTTTGGTCCCCTCCGTTTGGCCGCACCTTTGCACGAGCTGCCACGCGTATCCAGTAAGCATCTCCCGAAGTTTCAAGGTGATGGCAAACAACATCCCAATGAGCACATATCTGCATTCTACATTGTTTGTGGCGTTCTCGGCATTGAGCATGAAGATGTTTCTTCCCTGGTGGAAGATCTAACAAAAACCATGTGTTCTTCAAAAGACTATGATTCTCAAAATCCATAGCCTTTTCCCATTCAGGTTTACCTTTGGCCTCTGAATACTGCTGGGGCTCATAAACACTTTGAATGTTGGCCATGGATGAAACCCCTTGCAAGCAACATTCTCTACGCTATTGAGAGATATAGTTTGGAGAATAACTTGGTAGCTTCATTCAAAAATCACAGCTGGGCTTCATTGGAGATCATTTGCTTCATTTCCTTCTATCACAAAGCAAGTTATTGCAGAGATTATTCAGTGAGATGGATTGGAGGAGTTGTTCTGAGGATTGCTGGCTGCAATCAGTCTATTTGCTGGGTTGTACCATTGCTAGAGCCGGCCGTACCACCTTGAGGAGGGCGTGTGAACTTGCTAGCTTGGACGCCTAGGGTTTGGGCTTGGTCAGTGTTGGATTTGAGGCACCTAGGGGTGGTTACCACTTTGCATTCACAAGGGGAGCAGAGCCATCAGTATTCGAGGGTTTTATGAGTCATTTTCCTTGCTTGTAGTTGCTGGTTTCTACTACAACACATTATCAAAGTGGCAAACATTTTCTGGGTATGTTGGATTTAGATATTAGATGATATTTTATGAATTGGGTTGTTGTCAACTTGTCATATTCAAGAAAATGTCAATATTTTTTCTTTTTAATACAAATCTGGAATTTTCAGCCAGTTGTATTATTGAATATAATTGAAATTTCTAAGTTTCTCTTTGCTGCAGGTTTTATTTTTTCTGCACTTAATTTCTGTTCAAAAGCAATTATAAACACTATCAAAACACAAGCAAAACCATCCATCAAAACAAAAAGAACAAAAGCAAAACACGGCTGCATACTACAGAATGTCTCTCAAGCAAACCATCCAAGAGCCATCAAGAAATTGCCCCACCAAGTCACTGGGATCTCTGTAACCGTCATAAAATATTACACCCATCATGAACTCTTCCTCCTGCTTCCCATGGATGATTATGATAGCCTTGACTTCTAATTGCAACTGAATTAGTTGTTGGTGACCATACAAACAAGTTACTAATGCCTCTAGATTAAAATTTTTGCCAACCTCATCTTTCTTTGGGCTATATGAGTTATGACTAAAGACAAAAAGCTTGGTATAATTTTTCCATATTCCATGAAGATCTCTAGAAAAGCTTTTGGATTCAATTGTGTTATTTTTTTGCATCAATGTTTCAGATCAACACTTAGCAGTCTTGTAATATCCCTTCTGGAAACTTTCATAATCTTTGCAAATTTTTCTATGTTTCCCCTTTCATGCAATACTTGACCAATAATGGAATATTGAGCAATAATAAAATACCAAAATCTCTACTTATTATGTAATATAAATTGCTAATATCAATATTAAATCCAAACACCAAATAGCCAATGCTATACCAATCAGTGGTTGTGATAGGACAACTACTCCATGATACCATATATTGGACATACAAACAACAACACTAATAAAATAGAAATTCAGAAATTACTAACACATTGGCTGCACACCTAACATACATACATACATACATATGTATATATTCAGGTTGTGATTGGATGCCAAACAACTGATCATTCAATGCTACAATGTTTCTTAAGGTATGCAATTGATTTCTAAATGCAAAATATAAAGTTTGAATGTGGCTATTGATGAAATTCAGCAACAAAGTTCTTAACACATGGTATGGTTGGAAGCAAGTTGTATGGCTGCCAATTGGGAGAATGGTAAAACAATCAGGTATCAATGAAGTTAAATAGTATGAAAATGGGACAGCCCCTTAAGGCATAGTAATGGAGCCCAAAAATAGAAGAAATAACAATAGAAATGAGGGAGATTGAAGCATTCAAGGAGGAAAACCCTTGGTGTGGGAGATCTAGAGGACAAAAACTCTCTTGGTTTCCACATTTGGATTTGAGGATGAAAACCTCTTGTCTATGAGAGATGATTCCATTTGGGGATTGCAATTGTGTTGATTTGTTGAATATTGATTGAAGATTTGATTGTCAAAGCTTGGATCATTAGGATATTTGCAAGCAAATTCACCAGGTATCATCATAATATTCATATTTGCCAGAATTTGGAGTATATCGATTTACTGTGCCCATCTTTGGGCTGCTGTCCACATCATTTTCAGCTGCCACATTTCACATATTGCCACTGTACAACCATTCATTATTGTTTCTTAGGGTTTCAAGTTATAGATCTGCTGTTGTTAGTCATATGCAACTGTTTGAGGGACTTTTCAGACATTAAGTGAAGGGTTTAGGCCACCATCACTCTCCATTGGAAGTTCCATATGCCATCCCTTGAATATTGACTGCTGCACCATCTTGATCTATTGTTGGTACTGAATTGAAGAGTGCTTTAGACGTATTGCTTCTATTGTAGGGTCTGAAATGTTGTTTAAGATATTTGCTTCTGATTTCCAAGCTTTATTTGCTATTTCAAGATTTCCTGTACAACATTCCTTTCAGTCACCATCATTTAGGACATACACTGTACCATTTCAAATGATTTATGACTACTGAAACTTCATTCCATCTTGCATACAGTATGATTTGCACCATTTTATGAGAGTTTCTACATGTTCTACAGTTGTATGGTTTGTTGTAAGTGAAATTGTTGACTGTTCATGAGCTGAAATCAATAAAATCTTTCATAATTAGTTGCAAGCTAAGTTGGTTTTGGTATAGGGTCGGGTACAGGTACAAGTTTTGGTATGTCGGTATGACAAGTTTTTTTTCTTGGGGTATGGTGTGTTTGGGTACAGTTGTATCATCTCTCTCTCTCTCTCTCTATATATATATATATATCTATATAATATATATATATATTTTGCATAAAAAATATACAAAATTGCAAATATATTTGATAAATAATATAATACTATATTTTATAATAATAATGACATTTGAATTTTTGATAGTATGATACTTCATCATTGATTAATGATATTTTGATAGTCATAAAGATAATTTTCTAAGTTGTTAGTTTGATCTCCACTTTGAGAAACCCTTATTGCAATCAAGTTTCTTATGTGACAAGAGATCCCAATAATTAGTGGGGGCTGGGAGTGGAGACCTGTTGATGCGTGTTTTATGACACAACAAACATTCTAGAATAAAGTGTCAATGACGCTATATCCCCTCTTGAAAAACTACCTCGTATGTTAAGACTGCAAGAAAGATCATATGGCAATTCCAATGTTTAAGTTAAGTGTGGATAAGCTCTGTGGTTGATGTGATTTGCTGGGGGCACAATAGGGATTTACTTTTGTAGGTTACTCAGAAAAGCAAAGACGCGAATGCAGTATCATTTTGGAATTTTCTGACTTTAGATAAAAAAAAGTGAAAAATAAGTAAGGGTTTAGAAATCCTATGCTATTCCTACGAAATCAAGAGACGACAAGGATTGAGTGAAACTAAATAAACAATACTTTGTTTCGCCACGCTAAACGACAACTACACAAAGCAAGTGCAATCTTCTGGGATTTGTGCTTAAAATTTCTTCACCACGAACAATACCATCAATAGAACAACATTATTCGAAGTAAACGTTTGAAGCATCCACGATAAAGCTCAGTCTAACTTTACGCATTGAATGAAAAGCATCCACTCAAAGAAAGTATGAGCTAAGTTTTGCTAACCCTTGTTATCAATCTATCATTCTCCTAACATACATTTAAATGAAATTCTAATTCAAATTTATTTATACGAGGAAGAGAAATATGCAACCATGCAACCATTTGACAATCAAAGGATTCAAAGCACCTCATGCATTATGAACTTTATTATCAAGATAGTCTTTTGCAACAATCTCATAAAACTCTTTCTCTTATTCTCTACAATCTCTTCTAATGATTATAATCTCTAATTCTCCTTATTGATCTCCTGATATCTACTTATGAAATGAGAGAGAGGGGAGGGGTTTATATAGAAATCCCAAATTACAAGGAATGGCCAGGATCAAAATGAGATGAACAACCCAGATTCAACATAACTAAACCCTAATTAGGGTTTCCAAAACATCAATTAGTTAACTGGAGAGAACTTCAGGCACCAGGAGTTGCATCCTTATCCACTTGCAAAGCATTACGTTCGGTGAACTTGGACACGATCAGGCTGACTTCCTCCATAGCAATGTCCGACAGTGCATTGACGTTGTATTCCAGCAAGTCCAAACTTTCAGCACATTCTACAAAAGTGATCGGCCATTTTGTTTCATGCAGCAAGAAAGTATCTTTGATGGTCATGAAGCTGAATGCCTTGGTAAAATTTTCCTTCATGATTGGCCCAAAGGTGGTGGAGAAAATTCTTTGAACTTGTTCTTTTAAATTTTCTGGCTGCAAGTGTTTCTTTCGAACAATATCTCGGTCAAGCATATCTGCAGCTATTTGATAAATTTCACTCCGAATCTGCTTTGCCTGCTCTTCAATTTTGGCGCCATCTTGCTTTACCCTTTCCAGGACTTCTCCTTGTGAAATCAGTGCGTAATACTAGCCGCTGAAATCATATGCAGCTCCAGCTTCAATAACCCTGTCATCAATCAACCTCTGCTTCGGGATGCCCTTTAACTCTCGAAGACATGGGATAATTTTACTCTGAATGTCTTGGAGGCCATCCCATGCTTCCGCTAAGTCTGTAACTCGTGATAGCAGAAAGGAAGTTTGCTCATACACATATGCCAGCTTCTCCGCGAATGCCATCGCCTCATCTTTCTTTCCAACCATCTAGTCTTTAGCTTCTCTGGCTGTAGTCAACTCTTCTTCAAAATTTCCAACCAGTTCCTGTGAAGAGTTTGGAAGTGGAGGTGCTAATTGGTCACCTTGATTGAGTGGCTTGGTTAAATGCTGGATATACTCTTTTAGACGCTCAATCTTTCTTTTATACTCTCTTTTCTTTTCCACTTCCCCTCCAGCCTAGACTTGATGGTGGCAACAAAATTATCCAAGTCCTCAACTTCTTGCCCTTTTGTCGTCGGACCCATGTCAATAGTTGTGATGGCATATTCGTTCGGGGCAATTTCATCTTGGAATTTATCAACTCTAGGCACTGCTATCTGTACTGTGCGATTGCCAGCCTCATCCCTTTGTATGGCATAAAATTTCTTGGCTTGCTTTCTTGTGGCAGTTTGCTCTAGCCTGGCCAAGAAGTCTGCAGTGTCATCCTCTTCTGGTACCTCTACTGGTGCCTTCATCTTCAGTCTCTCTTTCAGTCAATTTGGGATGGTTGACTGTTCAATTCCATCTTCCTATTGATCTTAGACATCCGGCATATCTTGAACTTCTTGCACATCTTGAATTTCTAGTAT
Source organism: Sequoia sempervirens (assembly GCA_007258455.2). Lineage (NCBI taxonomy): Eukaryota > Viridiplantae > Streptophyta > Pinopsida > Cupressales > Cupressaceae > Sequoia > Sequoia sempervirens. The sequence continues at coordinate 212,693 of VDFB02275768.1, forward strand.
ATCTTGAATCTCTTGCACAGATGGGTCTTCCTGGATTCCTTTGAGGGCGGAAATCATTCCCTCTTCAAATGTTCCATCCATAATGCCCATGTCATCGTTTGAGTTCGGAATTTCCGTGCCTGTAGGAGAAGGCTGATCATCATCTTCCAATTGCATTGGCTCCACATCTCTAACTGGAGAAGGAATTCTGACTTGCTCCCAAGAGTCTTCTTCTATGGCTAATATTTCATCTATATTTCTGGACGTAGCCGAATGAAGGGGCTTGGATTTGTGCTTCTTTTGCGAGGGTCCTTCATCCATTGTTTTCTTCTTGTTTTGCTTTGCAGAGTCATCAATCTCTTTCCTCTTTTTCAAGTTGGCAACATCCGTTGGTCCATCTCCACGAGACGCACTGGCATTTGAGGAATAGGACTCTGTATCACCCATTAATTCATATGTTAACTGTACATTCCTTCACCGCAAAACTTGTACTTGCTAGTCTATTCACCATTGGGAATATTTGAATACAGGCCGCATGAATGTTGCCAGGTCACCCAGCTCGGGCTCAGACCACCTTATAGGAGGAAGTGGCTCCCTTTCATCGAAGCCCGGCTGCACATATACTCCATCATCATCCAGCTGATCAGGTACTTGGAAGAGTTCAGTCGCCCTTATCATATTCAACGGCAATCTTGACCACAGTCTTTTCCTCACATCATATTCATTAGCCGCATTGGCCCATAAATCTTCTAAGTCTATCCTGTGCTTATATTTCTTTCCGTCCACAGTTCCAATGCAATGGAGTGGATCAAAGTCATTCTTAGGCTTGTACGATATGAATTGGTATGTTTGCATCTCTAGTCGAGCACTCTCTGCTGCCTGTGTTGATGGACATGATTCTTCCATATTGCCGATGAAGAACGAAAAAGTGACAGTTGCTTTTTGTTTTGGCCTTTGGATATTCTGATATGTCTCCAATTGCCTTAGAACTTCCAACAAAACCATTTTGTTGGTAGGATAAATGGGCAGTCTGTACGGGCGTTTTGTAAATCCTTGAATCCTGATGTAAATAAATTTGGGAAATTGGATGAACTAGGATCCATATCTGCCAATCAGACTTTTGGCCTCACAGGTGAGTCTCTAATGTGCTTCGCCTTGGAGAAGTTGAGTGATATACATAAGAAAGGCATCATGTGCTCGTCTGAAGTGTGACTTCTCCTTCAGCTGCAACTGCGGATAACAATCGTAGGATTTGAATTGTCCTTCGCCGTTGCCAACTACACCTTTGCAAACCAGGCCAGTATATTTGTAAGTCCTTGCAAGTAGATATACGACATAAGAACTCATATGGAAGGTCTTGGTTTTCTCCAGGTTGACCAACTGTTCATGGAGGCTGTCACTGATCATTCTAGACTAGTTAAACATCTTCACCCCGGAAATTATTTCATCAATGAAATAATACATCCAGGTTTCAAAAGGCGCACCCTGAGGATTGCCTACCATTTTATTCAGCAGCAAGACAATGTCTCCATATTCTTCTTTGAAATCTGTTTTGGCCAACTTCTTCGGCATCTTTTTGGCAGTAGGTCTGGGCTTCAGCAACCAGGACTTGTTTATATTTGATGCACAAAGGTCTTGCTGATCTTGGTAAAGTTTAAGTGCATCATTTTTGGTTCGATAGGATGTCCGGTTGTAAACTGGAATTCCAAAGGTTTCTTGTATGGCTGGCTCGGTCAAATATGCCAGTACTCTTCCATCAGGTGCTTCTATCTGTCTTTCCTGTGCATTATAATGCAATGCACACTCCATCATGAGCTCTGGGCACTCTTTTGCTGGCAGAAATCCAATTGCATGAACAATACTGTTGCACATTATCCTTCTTGCAATTGGCGTAGGCAAACATCCATCAATTCCGTACATTCTTTTCTTGAAATCATCGAAGTCAACATGGCCAAGGTTGGTGTCCACAATGTTCTCCCATTTGGATTTAATCTTTGACTGCAGCTGTGCACCTTTGCTGGCAAACTTCATTTTTATTCTCTTGAAAATAAATTTGCAAGAAGATACAAAGAGAATATTAAATTTAAAAAAAATTTAAACTACTCGAAAAATATTCTAGCTAATTGTCAAATCAAACTTCGTGAAGAATTATGCTGGAAATGAAAGAATTAATGAAGTTTTCACGCCAAAATGAAGTAAAGAAAATAAATCTGCCTGGCTCTTTGGAAAAATAAAATAGTCATGATGACAATGCTGGCTGGTATGAATTTGCTTTCTTCACTTTGCTTCAAACTTTCTCAACTTTCTTGCCTTAGCCAAACTTTCTTCTCACAACTTTTCTTTCGAAAATAGAATGATTGAAAAATGAGAAGCGAATCCAATTATAAAGATGAGAAGTTCGACTAATTTAGCAAATTCCAATTGTTTCCATTAAATCAAATCTGAACTTGGCTTGCACTCAGCTTCTGAATGGCAATTTTTATCTTCAACGATAGTCTCCGGGAAAGTTTCCAAATTAGGCGCCAGTTCAGTGAAGTCCTTTTTGTCTTTTTCAAATTTTGATTTTTCAAAGTTTATCTCTTTGGGGTGTTGAAAAATAAAAATAAAAATAATTATTTTCATGTGTTGTTTTCAACCCCTTTATTTTATGGCATTTATTTTTTTATCTCAGGAAAATTTGATTGTCATTTAAATTTTTCTTGCCATTGCCTTAGGCAAATTTTTTCTTCCAATTTTATTTTGCCACAGTTTTTTTTTTTAAACTTCCCAAGTCTCAGGCGAATTTTCTTTAGACATGCGAATGCTAGACTTAGGAAAAAATCTTTATTTTCTCTAAGTATGGCGAATTTCTCAAGGTGCCAAGCATATCTTTTAATATTTCATTGTCCAAACTTTAGGAATTTTTTTGATTTTTTCATACTTATTCTTGGTATGGCGGACTTCATTCATTGTTAAACCATGCATTTTATTCCAAGGCGAACTTAGCCTATAGTCTTGCCATTCAATTTTCACTTAGCTTATGCATCAAGCCACTTCACTTCTCCATATGTGTCATGTCCCCTTCTGGTTGACATCTCTCAGAGCACAGGATTAGCCTATCATGCGACCCTCGTAGGCTGATAAACTGGATAGAGGGTCATGTTGGAGCTTGGCTCAGCTTCAGTTGGCAGTTCTTGATCAATTGGCTTTCGTTCGGGCTCGTTCGGACACTTCTTGCATAAGTTGCTATTTTTAGTAGTTAGTGGCAGTCAGCGTGGGACCCCTGCTATTTTTAGTAGTATGGATGGATTATGTTCAGAATCACTTCAGTGTTCGTCAGCTTCAGACGGCTTGAGCATCGGATGAATAATGAGGGAGATATTAATATTTGATTGAATTAATTAAATATTAATTAATTGGAGATTATAATATAAAGTTGTAATATTTAATATTACGACTTAAGTGATTTTGATAAAGGGGTCGCCCAACATTGGAAGGGGCCATTTGACGATTAAATTTATGATTAATTATTTGAGCTGAGACTATTGAGAAATTAAATAATGAAAAGTCGAATTCTTTAATGAATCCCTATTATTGTGGAAATCGCACTTTTCAAGAAGATATATGCTTTGCATTGAAAATCGAGCCATTATGTGATTATTGATTATTGAAAATTGATCAAGTTTGGTCTGAGCACAGAACCTTAGGGTTTCAGTCTCGAATGCATTGGGGAACGAGCCATCTCCAGTGAGAGCGATTCAGAGGGTGTGAAATAACATCTGATTTATTGTCAGCACAGAGGTTTCTTCATCCAGAAGAGATCATAGAACTTCACAGATCTTTCATTGTCAGAGATTTGATTCAGGGTTTCATCCAGAGGACATCTAATCATCAAGGTGCCTATTTCATTGATATTCTGGAGGCTTTAAAGGGAGCCGTACTTTTTAATTATTACTTGCTGCTGTCATCAGGCCGTACAAACCTGTACCAGGCCGTACTTTCATCAAAGAGGGGCGTACTTTCCTTAGCAAGCAAATCGCCTACCTTAATCACAGTCTGCCATCACCAGTTTGGGCGCACACCTTCTTGGCATCATTAGAGATCATCAGACAGGAGGAGAAACAAGTATTTATTGCAGCCGTACTATATTGCAGCCAATCAGGTTTTCAATAAAAATCATTGCTTTTTATATTGCATGTTAGTGGATCATTATTGTAATTGTCTCAGAAGATCAATAAATTGACTGGCATCCATATTAGCATTAGAATCTATCATTTCCAGAGATATATTATTTTATTTAGATTTATTTTCAATTCTTTGCAAAAATCGCAATTTTCATTTATTGCACAAAAACCCAAAAAAACGTCAAAAAAATCAAAACTTCAGAAAGACAAACAAAAACAAGCAGTTTCAGAATCAGGGGAAACTTAGGGTTTCTACAATATGGCAGACTTGCTAGTCATCTTTCCATTTTGCCAAGGCATGGGGCGGACTTGTCTAAGTGTTGAGCCATTTTGACTTAATGTCATGGGCGGACTTTCCATCATGTTATGCCATCTTGGAGCGGACTTTGCTAACCTTGTGCCATTCTCTCATATGCTGGGCGGACTTTGCTTGAAGTCAAGCCATTGTAGGGCGGACTTCACCTTCATCCATGCCATTTCATGTTGCTTCCAAGGGCGGACTTGTCTTTGACTTGTGCCATTTTCTCTTGTAGGTTGGGCGGACTTTGTCTCTTGCCAAGCCATCCTCCTTGGAGCGGACTTTCCTCATGTTCATGCCATCCTTTACTATGCTGGGCGGACTTGGCATATGCTGAAGCCATATTTCTCTTGTGCTGGGCGGACTTTGCTTGAAGTCAAGCCATTGTAGGGCGGACTTCACCTTCATCCATGCCATTTCATGTTGCTTCCAAGGGCGGACTTGTCTTTGACTTGTGCCATTGCCTTTGATGTTGCTGGGCGGACTTTTAGCCTTTCTTCCATGAATCCATGAATTGCTAGCTCCATACTTAGGCAAATTCACCATGATTTTCAGTCTTTTCTCAGATTTTTTCCAGATTTTCATCATCTTTCTGTGATTTTTTTGACTGATTTTTCCAGATTTTCAACATTTTTCTGATATTCATCATGGATTTCATAAATTTTCAAATTGATTTTCTGTGATTTCTATTGATTTTTTGGAACTTCTGAGTGGATTTTCAAAATTCGAGCACTAAAAATATAGGAACCCTGACAAAAATAGAAACTTTTCCCAAAATAGCAACTTTCTAAAAATAGCCCCTAAAAAATAGGAAGTCCAAAATAGGCCAAAAATGCCAAAAATAAAGTCCCTAAAAAATATGGGGTCCGGAGGGGGAATCCCCAAAAAGTAGATGTCAGAATTGACTGAAACGACAGTCGATCTTCGTCCCTCGGGCCTCCTAAGCTTGATGATGATGTTTGCACAATGATCCAGTCTCAAATTCCTTCACTTGACTCGGGTGACCATTCAAAACTCAAACCCCAAACCCCCAAACAAAGACCAGACGAGACCGAGATGCAACGGAAAAACCCTAAAATGCAAACTACTAGGGTCCCCATTTGCAATGGGGTGAGGTGTGAATTAGGTCACAACAAGACCCTAATGGGGTTGAGGGGTAGCACCCCTCATTGGGGTTTGGGGGTAATGCCCCCAATAGGGTTGAGGGGTAGAGCCCCCACCACCAAGCCTAAATTAAGGCTTTTGAAATCACACAAACCTTCATGGCACACACCATTTTCACAATTTTATGATTTAATGCCAAAATCAGGTAGTTTGTGATCGTTCTCCTTAAAAAAAACCAACAAGCTTTCAAAGTGCAAAAATGATACAGGAAGAATGAGTTGTGTGAAATAGAATTGTGTTTGTCAAACAGCAAACACAAGGGCATTTCTAGGGTGTTTTTAAGGATTCATTTTTTTTTTTAAAATCCTTTTTTGGGTGTTTTAATTGTTTTCCACCTGTAGGAGCATTTGGGAGCACTTGAGAGCAGACAGGGAGTGTCCCTGCCCGCTCTTGGGATGCTCCTGTTGTCGCTTGCTCCCAAGCTCAGCTTGGTTGGGTACATGAAGGTGAACCAGTTCAGAAGAACTCGATAACTTAGGTTGCAAGCCTATGCAAGTGCTGAACTAGGATTCAATACTACTGGAAGTGATTTATTTTTGATTATTTTGGCTGTCATTTCTAATTATTATCATAAGTGATCTGATCTGCCATTTATGATCAAATGATGAGGTGTATATGAGGGTTTCAGATTTATATCAGCCCATAAATAATTTCGACCTGCTATTACAAGTGGTTAATTTGTCATTTTGAAAGTTTTCTAAATCATATCAACATTGTTGGTTGTTGGATCCGCTGTTCATAGTTGAATATTTTGATTGATAAAGGTTTTCTAAATTTGTTACTGCTAATTGTATTACTGATCAGCATTTATTTCAGTGGGGTTTGGCATCTACTTTGATATTTTTTATCATTTCAGCTTGTACACCTTAGGAAAATTGTATATTTCCTAAGATTGCACGATTGGGGACATTATAGTTTAATAGATTATATTTCTTGTAAAATGACAAGCATGGAAGTAGAAATTTACAATATTCTCAGTATAGAAATGGAATTGGACTTTTGGTACTACATTTTTGAGTGAATATAAAGTCCTTATTGAAATTGGGGGATAAGAAAGTAGATTTTTAAGGTTTTTAGTCATTGTGTATTTTTCATGCAATTTATTTTATGAAATTTACAAAAATTCATATTTTAAGAGTTAATTGATTGGATGAATACTTATTAAGACCTCTAAATGTTTACTCATGTAGATAAAGGAACTCTTTTGTCCTTTCTAACGTTGTTACTTTGTCTATTCTATCACAGGTTTATTACATGTTGGACAAAAATAGCCATGTTCAATTGCTTAACTTTTCTGGCTGTGGTAAGATTCATGCAGATTTGCTATATCTTTTTCCGTTTTAACTATGTCAATGTGTTGTGCCCAATCAATTTGTTTTTTTGCTTCATTAAGGCATTTGGAAAGAGTAGAAAGTCTTGTAAAAACTTTCGTCAAAAGTCAAAATTTCTAAAAATAGAAAGTTTCTATTTTTAAAATGTTTCTAAAAATAGACTTGATTCAGGGTTTTTTGGGTTTGTTGTCAAATGGATGTTGGCAAAAATTTCTAAAAATAGAAAGTTTCTAAAAATAGAATCTTTGTTTGGATTGCTCTAATTGATTCTGATTGATCTAAAATACTTCCTAATCAGGGTAGTCCAGTTAGAATCATCAAAAAGTTAGGATTTCTCTGGTGGGTCAATTTTGCCTTTTCAGAGGGAAAAGCATGAGCTCCGAAGTCATCAATGGAGGAAGGTCAATTGCCAGGTGTCAGATTCAAAGTCTCAAATGCTGCACAAACAACGATAGACGACGAATGATGCACGTAGAACGATGAACACAGAAGGCAAAGAAAAAGTTGAAATTTGTGAAATTTTTTCTAAATTTGGCAAAGCTAGCTGCCCCTGTCCAAGAAGGGCGCTTGGGTTCTCATGCCTTAGTCATGTTGGGTGAAAATTATGTAATCGGCTTTTCGATAGATTACACAACTTGGACTTCAGCCACAGCTATGTGAGATGTGAATCTCTCCTCTCGTAAAGGGGAGGCACCCTTCTTACTGCTAACATAATCGATAGTAAAACAAACAAGTAATTACAAAATGTACACGAAACTTACGGAGTGGGGGGGGGTGTGTTACATTCATCCTTCTCTCTTTTTTCAGAGAAGATGTTTACAATGCTTCACCGTTGGGAGTTCACAATTCTTGATAACCTTAAACTAACAACTAGCAGTAATACCAATATCTCTATCTCGTCAAAGCGAAGCGTAGAGATACCAGAAGTGATTAATAATAAACAAATAAAGTAAAAGGGAAAGCTCATGAAGGCACAAAGTCGTTCCGTAGCTTTTTCAATGTTGGATCTGTGCAGATGTACCGTTTGTCACGTTAGAAGCACAAAGTCTTCTTAGACGCAGCAATTCCTCGAACAGCATGAACGATTACAAGCACAAAGTCTTGTAGATCACCCAACAAAAGTATCAAAGAGCACGAACGATTACAAGCACAAAGTCTTGTAGATCCTTCGACAAAAGTATCCAAGAGTATGAATAATTACAAGCACAAAGTCTTGTAGATCATTCAACCAAAACATGCAAGAGCATGAACAATTACAAGCACAAAGTCTTGTAGATCATTCAACCAAATGATAAACAGAAATACAAATGCAATCTAAATAATAAATGTAACACAAAGTTTACATAAACTACTTAGAGTCCTTCAGATTCTTCAAGCTAATCACCACCAAATAAGATCAACTCACAAAAGTATCGAATCCAACGCAAAGTTTGGCTTGCAATCCTCTTCTTTATTAATCGAATTTCATTCACAAAGCATGAACGCAAAGTTTCACAAATTTGCTTCAAAAAGGGCAGCACTTCGTTGCAAAACACTAAAGGATCAATTTACAATGAAAATCCCTCCCATTATATAGAAAGAGGGATGAGCAAAAATAGGAAATTGATTGAGAAAATTAAGGAAAGTTAGGTGAGCGATTTTAGGAGATCTCACCTAACTTTGACCAAAGTCAAAGTGTAATTTGTTTTCAAAATATTACATCTTTGAGCTTGGTGTAATTACAATTTACAAAAAGACATTCGAAAATGTCGAGAAATATTTACAAGATGCATAAAAGGATGCACCGGAAATGTCTAACACTGGAGAATAGGGGGCTGCTTCATGTTTCTTTGCTTGGGTGTGGAGTCTTCATACTTCTTCCTGGTCTCCTCATGAACTTTTTATTTGGAAGAACCAAGATCAAAGGACATCACCTTTGGGATCACTTGACAAGATCTGGAGAGAAACTGCAAGGATGGTGAATCAACAGGCGTTAGCAGAAAAAGCAGCATTGGGAAGCGCGAAGCGAGCAACAATGTCGAGCAAGCATGAAACGGAGGATGATGCACAAAAAACGATGCACGAAGTGGAAAAAACAAGGTTTGGAGCAAAACTGGGAAAAATGGAAGTGTTTTAAGAAAAAACTGGGAAAAGTGTAAGGGCGCTAAAATTCAGCGCCCTTACATCTTTTGGGAATTCAGACTTTGATGCTGGGGTGCTAAAAAATAGCTCTCCTGCATCTCAGTGTTAGAAAAATATTTCAAAGTGCAAGGGCGCACTTTTTCAGCGCCTCTGCATCTGAAACATGGTTTTGGAAAACAGATGTAAGGAGAATAGGAGATTAATAAAGAGGAACGACTTACCAAAATGAAACACGAAGAGTGCTGAAGAGGAATGGCGAAATTCTCAGAAAAAACGTGTTGGTTGTTTGAAGAAAACTCGCCCAGCATGAAGAGAGGAAAGCCAAAGATCATAACAATGAAAATGGCGAATTAACACTTTTAAGTGAAAGAGAAGATTAAAAACCTAACTCAAGTTGAGCAATAAATTTAGGCACGGAAAGTGGCATGATTGACGAAAAACGCGAAATTCATGAAGAAACGTGCTAGGGCCAAGAAAAAGTTTAAGTGTCAGGAAAAAGTGTAATGGCGCTAAAATTTAGAGCTATTACATTTTTAGAAATTTCACTTTCATGCAGGGGCACTAAAATTTAGCACCCGTGCACTTTTTGTACTTAGCCAAATTTTGGCTTCAGGGCAGGAGCGCACTTTTTCAGTGCCATTGCATTTTTCGTAATTCACTAAGTAGGAACAGTGAGACTTCGCGAAGGATCTCGTTTCGAAGGTCTTCGCGAGGCGAACATGGGGGAATGCTCGAATTGACTATTCGATACTTAGGAACGCATTTCGAGGTGGCTTGAAAATCACTTCGTTATGCGTACTTGAACTTCACGAATCCTTGGAAACGGACAAGTTTCGTAGGGGGTTATCCGTGGAACGAGCGCTGCTAGATTCTGTGATAACAAGTCAAATTTTGCTCTTTTTTGGAAAACGTGCAATTTTCTCATCTGCTCAATTTAGTTATGCAAAGAAACAGTCAAAAGCAGTTTCCAGGGCTGGGAAAAGTAGGAGATCATCTCAGTTGTGTTCAGGCTCCTCAGTTGGTTCATCATCCAATGCCGAGGATCAGTCAAACAGCGGAAAATGCATATCAAATGGTGGCATTTTGCAGAAAAAATGAAGAAAATCAAAGGAAAAATGAAAATCATCAAAATTTTTCTAAGGCATGGAAGCCTAGGCACCCCTGTCAAGGAGAGGCACCTAGCTTCTTATGACAGTTTATTTTCTGTCCGTTCAAAAGTTCATCAAACTCCTCCATCAACCCGGTTCAGGTTCTCAGAAAATCAGTTAGATGCAATGTCAGGGGTCGGCAAAGGGTATAATTCATCTCAGTTATGATCAGGCTTGCCTAATTAATTGCCTTTCAATCTCTGTTATTCACCGGTGGGCAGGAAATGACGCTCAAACTGGGGTCATTGGCTTCTAACGAAAACACCAGTGTTCCACAGGGACGCGTCCCCGCGGAAAAACCACCTGTTTCTGAAATGGGGACGCTTCCGAGACGAGGAGACGCCTAGGAAACGTCCCTTCGCCATCCCCCCGTTTCCCCGCCGTCCCCCTGAAGTCCCCCCATCCCCCCGAAGTCCCCTTCTAGGAGACTCCAGGGAAACTTCTAGGAGACTTCCAGAAGTCCCCTCCACCCAAGGAAACTCCAAGGAAACTTCTGGGAGACTCGAGGGAAACTTCTAGGAGACTCCAAGCAAAATCTGGGAGACTCGAAGGAAACTTCTAGGAGACTTCCAGAGGCATGAGGCCATTAGCCTGGAGCCATTTACTATTAGCATTTACTATTTTGTACTCTGTTTTTGAAGTTTTGAAGTTTGAGCATTGATGATACAGGGATAGTTGATTGTAATTATGATTCATGAATCATGATTATGAAACTCAAATTATGAAACATCTAGTTTTTGTTGCATTTTCCAATGTCTATTTTCATTTTGATTTTCAATGTTCAATGGTTCACTAGTTCAATGAAATGATATATCATTGCAATGTGTTATTGTGTTTAAACTTTAAACTTTAAAGTTTTAAGTTTTATTTTTATGTGTTAACTTTACTTATTCCTTAGGCTTCTACAGTTATATAATTATATTGTTATACATCTTTTTATAACTAATTTTTTAAGTACTATATGTATTTCAACGCCGCTCCCCCACCACCCCCCTGCCGCCGTCCCCCTGCCCCAAACTTAGGCCCCCCGTCTCCCATCTCGGAAACGCGTCCCCTGCCGTTCCCGAGTCCCCGTCCCCGAAACTCCATGGAACACTAGAAAACACGCAAAGTAAAAATTTGAAAATCATAAAAAATGGCTAAGGCATGGGATGTTGGGTGCCCTTGTCAGCTAGGGGCGCCTGAGATTTAATGCCTTAGAATATTTTTGATCCCAACATGCCTTCTTTCCAGTTTAACCTCCGTCAACAATTTCGATAGCTCGCAAACTCAATTAGATGATGTCGGACCCCAGTATGAAGCTGAGGATCACTTCAGCAGTGGTCAGAAATGAGATTGCCATGGTCAAACGGATTTTATCAGTTGGCAACGTCATATTGCCGGCTCATCAAAGTCGGAGGAAGGCCTTGCTGGAAGTAGAAGCAAGCAAACGTTAAAAAAACACAAAAAATGACTAACTTTGGGATGTCTAGGCGCCCTTGTCCAGTCAAGGTGCCTAGCATCTCATGCCTTAGCCATTTTTTTGGCATTCATTGTTCAAGAATGCATCCTCACGCGCTTATCTTTTTTCCCTACTAAGGAGGAATTCACTATTGCACGTGCAAATGGACTTAGATTTTTGCAAGAAAGTTTCCATCTTCATGGATAGACTTCAAAATTTTAGGGCTTTGCAAAGAAAGCACTTTTTCATCTTTAAACTCTATTCAAGAAGGCTTTTGGCATTCATTCTTCATGTTTTGTAGGTTGGCATCCAGAGGAAGAAAGAATTTTCTTCTCATTAAGATTTGGAGGCTCAAACAAAGTGCTTTTTCGGTGTTCTTCATGGATTTGGGATTGGGAAGCATAGAGGCACGCTTTTTCATGGTCCAATCTTCTAGGGCATCACATTTTAGAAATAGGTGGTCAACTGTAATGTCCCCTTTTCGAGTATGATCTTTTCAGTTGACCGTTGGCCTATTCCGGAGACCCGTAGGCTACTCGGAAGGTGAAATTAGGGTTTCGTGTTTTGGAGGTTGCTATTGCTCGTGAATTGATGATTGAATGACGGATTCTTTCTGGGTTTTCAGAGAGCTTCGCAGTGGTGTGTTTTTCTTGGCATTCCGAGCACCTTCAGGAATTTACTATTTTTAGTAAATTCTATTTTTGGCAGTGGTCCTGTCGTTCTCGGCATAGTTGGCTTTCCTCTTCAGTCGACTCAGTTGGTTTGTTCAATTTTGGCCTTGGGATGCATTTTCGGAGAGATAAGTTCATTTCATTTAAATAATGTTATATTTTAATGTTATAATACCCCCTTGGTCTAATCTCATAACTTAATGTTGTATTAAAAGGTGGTCTTTAAGGGGTGGCGCCTCATTGAGGTAATTTTATAATTATTAAGGTCAAATTGAAGCTTTAAGTTGGACGCCTATATTGAAGAGATGAATTTTATTAAAGTCAAAAATGAGGCCTTGAAGAAAGTGATGCCTTTTCTTGGAGGGAAAAGAATTAGGGTTTCTAGAAGCTTCTGGATGGGTTTTCACAAATTATAAAAGGACGTCTTGGGTCTTCACTTGGTTATCTTTTGTCTACAGGAAAGTTATGCCGTTGGAATGGTATTGGGACTGCTTCGAGGAATGTATGCCTCCTAGCTTGGCATTGCTTCTCGCTTGAGAGATAGCGACTAGTGATGAGGTAGTGGTAGTTTGAGTGATTTGTAGTGAGATTTCTGCATTGTAGTAGTTGTGTGGCTTTGTAGTTCAATTTATGCTTATTAGTGAAATTCTGGAACTGTCTCTTCCCTGCAGCTGATTGTTGTTTTTATTCATAAGTCAAAAAATACAAAAAGAATCATTCTGGGTATTGCATTTATCTGTTTGTCTATGAGGGGCGACCCTTTCCTCTAAGTTGCAGATTTTTTAATGAAGTCTTGAATTTTTAAAGGCAAATCGCCCTTCCTTGAGGGCCGTACCATTTGAGATTGCCTTGAAATTCGTGCATAAATAATATGGGATCTTTTGATTAGTTTTTCGTGATTCTATCTTGGGCGTATTCACCTTAGGATCATTAGGCATCTTATCCCATGTGATTTGAGTGAAAATTGAGTGAGTTATGAGCATTTAGGTAGGGTGCTATGTTGCTGGTTTTGCAAATTAACATGCTGGTCTGTCCGAACAGATTTGAGAAATCTGCATTATCTTCATGGATTGGTGTTAGGAAGTCCTAAAAGGTCTTGTGAAAGACCCTTTGTTATTGCAGCAATTTGAGGAGCATCTAATTTTTGATCTTGTAGGCATTCTATATCTCATTGTAAGTTGAACAGTAGTACTTTCAGCATTTCTCTTAATCTTGCTTTATCATGTTTTGTAATGCCTACTTTACATTCTGAAGTTACATTGTAATTCTTTATATCTCCGCCATATGGTCGCCTCATTTCTGTATTGGATTGGGTAGCACATACTTGTTGTTGAGTTTGCTTTCAGCACTTGTAGTGGTAGAGATCCTCTGACCATATGTTCGTCCACCTTGGACACATTCTTGGTTAGAGTTACCTTTCAGCACGCATTGAGATCCTCTGACCATATGTTTGTCCATCTTGGGCACATTTTTAGTTAGAGTTACCTTCAGTTGCATTTTGTTTTAAGGCACTGACGATCCTCTTGCCATATGACAGCCTCTCTTTTGTTGAGATTGAGTGCGCATTCTTGGCAACGAGTTCTTTGTAACTACTGGTTTGATTGAACTCACCCTAACGGATTCTTGTTGTTGAGTTGTAAAATTGAAAAAATTGGCTCGGTATATTTCATCAGCTTTTTCAATTTTCATCGATTTGGGTCCATCTGCTTTTTGCTCCTCTTGAAGATTGGGAAATTTAATATTTCCAAAAAATCTGCTTTTTCGAGAAGCCCTTGGCTTTTTTCAAAATCTAATGAACTTGGTTTGTTTAGAATGTGATTGTCTACAAAACCCAAACCTCAACTTTTTCCAAGAATCTGCTTTTTGGAGAGAAATCAACAACTTGTTGGGGTAGTGAAATAACCCCCATAGTTTTTTTTTGAAATTTCACATACAAATTGCACCCGTTAAGGATTAGCCCAACGATCAAAACCAGCTGAAAGGGAACCCTTCACTTTCTGATCACCAAGATTTAGATGTGGGCGAGGTGAGAGCATATGGTGCGAGGGGATCGTTAGCTATAGACTGGAAATGAAATGAACAATGCTATAGGCGGTTAGCTGGCCATTTTGGAAAGTAAATGCTGAAAATAAAGTAGGCAGATAACTGACCATAAAAGCTCGATCACTTATTCAGCGGGAGCGATAACTATAACTAAATACAGAAAAGTAAACATTCGACCACTTATTCAGTGGGAGTGGAAAGTACAAAATATAAAGTGCTAAAAGTAAATAGCTGATTAGTACTACTGAACCAACGTTACAATATGCTCTTAATACAATGATTTTTTGATGATTCTTTGCTCTATCTTCAATACAATTGCTTTACAATATTCCTGATTTTAAATATGAATGATAACATCAAAGGAATAGAACATCAAACTGAAATAATCAGGTCTGATAAGAAATTGCAGCAAACTGAAATGCAAACCAGAAAACTAAGATCACACCAAAATGCTCATATCTTTCACAAGACACCTTCAATTCACTCCAAACTGAAAGCAAACTATGAGCCAAGCAACCAAATCACAACAAAAATGAAGATGCAAACAGCTCCCAAATGCCCAAACACGAATTCCAATGCACATAGACAAGGGGTGGCCTCTAGAAGAGGTTGACCTATTCTTAAAATTCAGCCTCTCAATAATAGAATCTGCAACTTTGCAAGATGAGACGCCTAGGGCATAGAGATGTAAGGAGCCAACACCTAGAATGAAATAAAAATCACACAAGGAACTATGATAAAAAATGTGCTTCAGCTAAGCACAAACCAGCAACATTAAAATCAGAAAATAACATCAAAACCTTCAACTGTGAAGCTCAATCTGCAACCTCTGAATTGAAGAAGCAATCTCAATCAGCTAGGTGTTATCTTTCAAACACAAAACTGATAATTTGCTAGGAGGTATGCATTCCTCGAAGCCATGGGTCTAAAATCATTTCAACATCACTTCATCGTCAATAGCAATGGATACCAAATGATGGAGCAAAGCCTTGTATAAATAGCACTTTGAGGAGACCTTTCAAATTCCACCTTTTCCCTCCAAAAGGGACACCCAAGCATAATTGAAATAATTTAAATTTAAAATGCACTTTACCCTCCTTCATTCTAGGCGTCCAACATTACCTTGGCAATAATAATGTTTTAAAATATTTAACTTCTCCATAAAGTGGCGTCCAACTCCAAGGCCACACTTAAAAACAACCTTAAGTCATTACAATAGGCCATGGGGCCCTAGAAAGATAATAAAATATTAAAATGACTTAAATGATTTAATTTGCCAAAACGAGCTCCAAAAGTGCCTTAAGCCAGAATTCACCAAAATTGCTCTGCCCGAAATAGAAACTGAATTGACTACTGAGCTGCTGCCAAAAATAGCATTGCCATAAATAGAACTTACTAAAAATAGCATATTGCTAAAAATAGTAAGTTGTCCCAAACTCATTTTAACCATATCTTGAGCAGCCGTCGAGACTTACTAAAAATAGTAAGTTCGGAAAAGTTGCTTGATGCAAATGCATGTCATATTGCTGTGTTGTCATAACAACTAACACCTCTGGAGTGCAAGTTGGTACGGACAGCTATGCACACTGCGTAATAAGTGCTCTTCAAATTAGGAGGGGAAGCTCCCTATAGTGCTGAAATGCGTGGAAAAGAAAAGTAATCTAAATCCTATCTTTTTGTTCTCAGCTGGAAGAGGCACAAGGTTAAGAAAAACCACGAACGTTGCAGCTAAGGATCTTTTGGTTTCGCAGATCACTAACTACAACTAAACTAAAGCTTTAATCTATCCAGTCTCCTCAAGTAAACTGAGCATGAGGAAATGGAGCAGGAATGTTCTATACGATAAACTTCAGGTACAGATTCACAACGTGAAGGCAAGGTGGCACAACTATTTGCTTGGCTGGGAATAATTTTATTAACACACACATCAAACGATAAGCTTTAGGTACAGATCCACAACGTGAAGGCAAGGTGGCACATCTATTTGCATCATCTGAATAGGCTTATTAGAAACAAAACATAGAATAGCCAACTAGGACAACAAATTGCATAGGCGAAACACGCATACAATAAACGATTAACTAGCCACTATATTTAACTAAGATAAGCAAATACCATAACAATAACATGAAGGCAAGGTGTCACAACAATTCATCATCATAGTAAAAACTCGTGAACAAATACAAAATCAACAATATTACAGGCAAGGTGGGCACAACATATATTACTATCTCGTGCAAACATTAATTACAAATGAGCAAAGAGCTCTTATTTATAGACATCAAAAGGTGTAGGGAACCCTAAAATCACCTTGAATCAAGTACAGTCTTGCAAGCATGCAAGATTTTATTGCTAAACCCTAAATAAAGCAAACTATACAGTTAATTGGAAAGCTACCGTCAGTTAACCGAAACAAGACTCAATTGAACTAGACATGTGCAACATGCAAGTCCTTATTTGAAATAAAAATAACTGATAACTAACATCAGTTAACTACTCCTAACTGAAAATCTAAACTCCTGCGAAGATATCTCCAAGGATAAGATGTGTGTGCATAAAATCAGCAATAAGAACTCAAGACTGAATGTCGAGTTAACTGCTACTCCTGATTCTATCCTCAAAAATAATTGTAGGTTCCAACTGACGAATCACTCCAGATCATCACGGTCTAACATCTCGTCCAGGAATTGATCGATTGCCTTATCCTCTGGGACTTTGACATTGTCCACGATGATAATTTGCTTGCTCAACTCTTTGTCACCATCCTTGATCGCTCGCTTGCATATTTGACCTCTTCAGTTGCCTTTCTGAAACTAGTTGTCATCACTGAGATGTGATCCAACCTAGATGCCACAGGATCTCCCTCGAGATTATCACGAACCAGCCCCTCAAACTCAACTTGTACTATATCAAGTTCAACATACGTGCCATCCTCAAGATGATAATTGCACGAGATCTTGTTGATGTGAGTTTTGTGACCAACACCAAACAGCAGAATAAAGTATCCAACGGCTACTCCATTCTCTCTTGATCAAAGTATTCTGTATGCTAAGATTGAGAGAGAGATCATACGTTCAACTCCAAGGTTCCTTCAATGCAATGGAGTACACTCAGTTGGCTCGTTGTGATATGCTGTTTTCACGAGGGGACTTACACAATTGTTCAACAGTCAACAACAACAGACAACAAATTAAAGGGGATTTTACGTGGTTCGAATGATTTGGCAGGTAAGTGCAAGTTTCCTAATACTAACCAGAAATATACTGAATTGAATGGCTGCAGGGATTAGAAAATTTATGTCTTATCTAAGAGCGGGACGTGGGGTCAACTTTAGCAGGCTTCAACCAGACTTTGCTTCGCCTCGCGTTGGATAGCCTCTACAAAGTCGATGCAATCTTCAAAGGGGTAACAAGAAATATTCAAATCACAATTTAGCATAAGGACACCATCACGACGACGCATGCCAAAACGTGAATCATAACTGAATTTAAGCTTAAAAAGTATTCCAGTCGACCACACAAGGCAAACTTACCATCAACTAGTTCGCTAGTGGTATGGGTTAAGCGAAGCTGCCTTGATCAAACACCACAATCCACAACTAACTACGCGCATGAAAATGAAAATTGCTCTACTTTAAGTCCTACTTGAAGTAGAAGGACGAAGAAACCTCGCTAGCTACTCACAACCAAAGACGAGATCATCATCAATGAAAACTCTTTTTATTGAGAGAGTGTTCACAACAATTTCTTACAAAGTTTTCAAAGGAAAAACTTTCCTTCTTCAAACTATGCTAACAAACTAATGCTAAGCTATCTCTCTGCTCTATCAGAATGTCTACTTTGTTTGTCTATCTATGATCTAATCTAATGAGGTACAAATGAGGGGGGATGCCCCTTTTATAGTTGGCCCAGTCCAATGGACGACTCAGATTCAATTACAATGAAGGGCTCAGATTGAGCCACATAAACCCTAACCCTAAAAACCGCCACCAAGAAGAGTGGGGTAATAAATGAGTAATTAATGTCCACCATCTTCTAGAAAATTCCTATTTGGAAACACGTTTCCATTGTTCTTCTTCTTGACTGTAAACTTGATGAATCTGATCGACACTGCTCCAACTTCTAGGATTGAGATGGCAGGTACGTCCCCAATTGCAAGACTGCAATTTCTTTCTCCTGCTTGATGACGATTTTCCTCTGTCGTTCTTTAACTCTGAAGTGCTTGAGGAAGATTTTTAGCCCTTGGGCCCTCATCTTTTCCTGTCTTGGACTCGATCATTTCTTCCTTGCCACCTGCCTCCTTGGGTTGGGTGCATATTGGGTCTTTGAGGAGAAATTTCAACACTTAGCCATTTCTTCCAACATCTCCCTTCATGACCTGGGTGCAACTGAGACGTCATGGAGGAACTTCAACATGTAACCCTATCCTCTTCCAAATGTTGTTCTGGAGTATTTTTTCCATCACCTCAAGTCATCATGCTTTGGTCCTGGCATTCAACTTGCAAAACAAATAAAAAGAAGAGCATCAAAACACCTCAAAATATAAATTCTCTTTACTTGATCTCCATACTCTGATTTCCAAGGTTGATCTCTGGATCCGGTAGAGTTTATCATTTTTTCTCTAGTTTCACTTCATCTTCAAATTCCTCGTGCCTTAGGCAAATTTCACCTCCTTGAGGGCGCCTTTAGAAGGCTCTGCTCATTACCTGCCTTAGAATATTTTCACATCATCACTCATCTCCCATAGGGTGCATCTGGAGGCTTGAACTTCCATTTTCATTCCTTAGAGAATTTCACCCATCTTATACTCCTTGGGCGTACTTTGCTTCTTGTGCATTTTGAAATTATCTTATCTTCACTCTAGCTTGGAAAAATTATTCCCCCATAAAAATTTCATCAAAAACATCTACCTGTCATGCGCCATAGAAAAGTTGATCACAAAGACTTAGGCATTTTTCCTTAGGAAATTTTATTTCATCTAGGGAATTTCATCAACTAGGCGACCACTTAAAATCCCCACTTGACAATCTCAGGTAAGGTGTGGAGAGCTTCAAAATTATTCCCCTCAAAGAATATCCAAGACCCAGAAAAAGATTTCCCCTCAAAGAATATTTTTCATTTGTACACCTGCGAAGGGGTACATTTAATTTCTTTACACCCTTGAAAAATATTTATTTCTAATGTTTATCCATCCAACCTTGGGCGCATTTGCTAAGTGGGTTTTTCATTTCTCACACCTTCAAATTTTTTTAAATCAACATCTTGGCACTTGGGCACATTTCACCCCTTCTACATCCATTTTGTGACACTTATAAAATTTCTTATCAACTCATCCAAGCTAAGGCGCATTTAGCACCTCACCCCTTCATTTTCAACCACTTGGAAATTCTCAAACACCTCCATGTTGCAAGGGCGCATTTAGGGGTCCCTGCTTTCATTTTGCAACACTTAGATACATTTCCTAGTCACATCCTTTCAAGGGTGCATTTGGGATGTTACACTTCCACTTTTGAATACTTAGCGACATTTTCCAACTTCTCCCTTCACTCTGGCGCATTTCAACCCCTGTGTTTTCACTTTAATGACTTAGAAAGTTCTTGAGCTTCCTCTACTAGGTGGGCGCATTTAGGAGTGTCTTCTTTCATTTTGGTGCCTTAGGAAAATTTTAGCTTCAATTTCTTGTTGGGCGCATCTAAGGGGGAGAACCTTCTAGTTTTCCATACTTAGAAAAAAATTTCAAACTACCTCCATGAAGTCTTGGGCGCATTTACCACCTTGGACTTTCATTTCAATGCCTTAAAACATTTTCCTCTAGCTTCCAGTCTCTAGGCGCATTTGGGGGTAGGAGCTTCCATTTTCCCATACTTAGAAATTTTCCCTCAACCTCAAGTTACTAGGGCGCATCCAAGGGTCCCTAGTTTCATTTCTTTACACTTAGAAAATTTTTAAGTCACCTCCATCTTGATGAGGGCGCATTGCAAGGGTGGTACTTCCATTTTACATGCCTTAAACAAATTTCATGCCACCTTGATTCTCCTAGGGCGCATTTGAAGGGGTGTACTTCCAGTTTTACATGCCTTGAAATTTTTTATTAAACCAACATCTCATTCAAGGAGGGCGCATTTTAGGGGTCCTGCTAACATTTCCATGCCTTAGAAATTTTTTCTTCAAGTCCTTTCCACAAGCTAGGCACATTGTGAGGGTGGTGAGGCAAGTTTGATTGCCTTAGAAAATTTCTTGCTAACACCTCCAAGAAGGGCGCATTTACAAGGTGATGCTTCTAGTTTATGCCTTAGAGAAATTTTCTTCACCTCTCCACTTTGTCTTGGGCGCAAATGAGGTCTTCTTCCATTTTTTAACACTTAGAAGATTTCGAAGCTACCTCCTTGCCAAGGGCACATTCAAGGGGTCAAGCCTCTAGTTTTCAACACTTAGAAGAATTTCCAAGCATTCCTCCTTAAGATGGGTGCATTTTGGGGGTGGAGGGGGAATTTTCCTTGCCTTAGAATTTTTTTATCAAGCCAACCTCTCATCTTGGGCGCATTTGCAGGGGTGAGGAGGAATTTTCTATGACTTAGAATATTTTCTCACCACCTCCTCAATTTGGGCGCATTTCATAGGGGTGTCAGGAAGTTCTTGACGCCTTAGAGATTTTTCTTCAGCCTTCTCCAAGTTGGGCGCATATGAGAGTCTTTGCTTCCAGTTTCAGACTTAGAAATTTCTCAGGCGTTCATACCTTGCTTGCCCTGCTTACTATTTTTAGTAAGTTCTGGAGCTCCTATGATTTCCAAGGAATTTTAGCATTTTCAAGACCTGATTTTTGCTCAACTTGACCTTCGTGATGTAATTGTCGTGTTCACACCTGTCATCTGTGCTGACCTGCTATTTATAGCCTGTTTCTGAAGGTGACTTGCTATTTATAGTAACTGCTTGATTTTAGAACTTCTGCAACTCTATTTGACGTGAAATTTGCTCCATGAGGTCCTCGTGGGTTAACTGGCCTGTTCACACCAGTGCCTTGTGCTGACTTGCTATTTATAGCCCTGTTTCTGGAGTGACTTACTATAAATAGTAAGTGCTCAAATTGCCTTCAAACTTTACCAGTGGACTCCTTGAAAGATACTGATTGCAATGGGATACATTATTTTTCGAAGATTCTGGCGTTTGACCCTTCATTTTGGGTCTCGAAGCTGGAAACCCTAATTTGGCTTGCATGTCGCTCAAATGATCTCCGTTTGACCCCGTTTCTGTTGCATGATGCTTTATTCGTGATGTTGAAGTGCTGGGGAGCTGCCGGAGTGGTCCTGCTAAAAATAGTAAGTGTCTGAAAAAGTGACCAATTAGTTGTTGGATGAATTTGCATGTCACCTAGCCCAAGAGATCTCACAAAACCTAGAAAAACCCAACAAACTGGTCTGCATGCGAGCATTGGCTAAACATAGCAAGTTCCTAAAAAGTGATCAACTCTGCTTGTATGTTACCTCCTTGCGTAGCTCTTGAAAAACCCATAAAGAATATCCAGACATGCATCGAAAAGTCCTGCATGCAAACCCCAAAAATAGCCTCCGAAGCCATAATTGCTGAAAGTTAGTATCCCAGTTTGCATGTTATAGCATTGCGAATGTCTCAAAAAACCCAGAAAGAGTATCCAGACATGCATTGGAAAATCATACATGCGAACCCTAAAAATAGCCTTTGAAGCCCGGAATGCTAAAAATAGCAAGTTGTCCATTTCAACTCAAAATTTGCAGACAAGCAGTTTGAAGTGTTCTAATCATGATGTAGTAGTCAGAATACAATTAACCAACTCAAATTGACCTCAAATTGACATGAAAAGCGCAAACCCTAATTCTATAGACTTAGCCAAAACTTCAATTCAGACAGGCACATCCCCGGAAAGATAGATAGAAAGAGAGAGATAGCGGGAAAAACCAAAGCCAAAAGATGGGAACGAAGCAAAAATTAGGGGGTCCCCATTTGCAATGGGGCGATGTGTGAAAAGGTCACAACAGATCTGAGTGACAAAGCTGTTGATGAGTTTGAGAGCTCCAGTAACGCTCTCCTTGAGTGTATTCAACCTGGCAGAGATCCTCTTGCATGTCTCAATTCTGAAAAGATGCTGCTCTCTCCAAGCGAAGATCTTCTTTTTCTCTTCCTCTATCTCCAGAGTATCATATGCAACTGCTAACTGGGATATGAGAACACGATCCTTCGCCATGCCTTCTGCTATTGTAATCTTGAGCTGCTGAATCCCTTGACGAAGTCCATGCGCATCACTCCTCAACTGATATAGCTCTGGGAGAAGATGCCGACTTGTAACAAGGAAGTTTTCAACCTAGTTGTCCGGAAGTTTACCATGATTGACTAAATGATCCGACTTCTATTGTTTTGCAGGTGTGCTTTGTGGAAGAACAGGTGCTCTACTAGAATTTCCATGAACAAGATAAGAGATATATTGTCGAAGTTGCGCAATTTCAGCCTTAAGAAGTGCTTTATCTTCTTCGTCCTTCATGACGCGCTCTTCAAGATTATTTGTGACAATCTTGAGAAGGCCCACGTCTATCTTTCGAGTGGTCGTGCCAAGTTTTGCTTTGATGAAGGTGAAATCACCAACCTCAACCTCATCCAGGCTCTTACCCTCTGGTGGCATAGCAACCTCTTACAATCTTTGATTTTGGAGTCTTCTCAATGTGCACCTGCTTTTTGATTTTCTTGTTCGACCTCCCCTGATAAGGGTTGCCAAACTTAGACAAATCAAGGTGATATGAAGGCTCTCGCCTCTGTCTTCCCAAAGATCTCTCGAGCCAACATGGACGAGCAATATTATCAGCTCGAGGAGTGACTGTCCCTGATGTATCAACCTGTGTAGGGTCAACTGTCTCTGATGCCACTCGAATTGGTGTCTCCGGCTCTGAGTCTATATCAATAGGATGCGAATGTGGTGAACACGACGAACTAGGAGGTGAAAGATGTGGTTTGGCTTGTATGACTGTCTCTACTGGAATCTTAGGCGCCTTTTCCACCTGCTTTTGCTTCTGCTTGCTAGCAGTCCTCCCCTTTGTGTTTCCGTTGAGTCTAACCCCTTTAGGTGGCTTCAAGATAACCTTGACCCGAGGCCTTTACCTCGAAGTAGAAGGCAACGAAGAAAAACCTACTAGCGGCTCTGTGATTGGAACTGACTTACGCCTTCGCTTACTCTCTAAGAACTGCTTGCTTGTCTTGATCACTGATTTAGACACGTCCTCAATGGAAGTACTCTCCCTATTGTACCAATCTGGTGAGCGAAGTGGCTGGCGAGCAACTTGATCTTTGACATATGAATTGAGCATAACTTCTCCATCATCATTTGACATACCCTCGACATCCTTTGATATATAATCAACAATTTGAGCAAGAGTAAGTCTGCAGTAGTGACGGCGACGAACTTCAAATTCGTCCTCGCAATTAGCCCAAAAATCTTCAAGTGTTGGCTTGTGTGCAATCCCTTGCTCTAACCTAGCTGCATATTGACCCAAAGGATCATAAGAATGCCTCTCAATATGGTACTTGAGGTTGAATTTCTCAAGCTCAGTCGTCATAAACTTGCAATCAGCCGCAGTCCTGCATGTGTAAATACCCCATCCAAAAGGAAAGGAAACTCTGACTTATGGTGATTGCAAAGAAAAGAGTGAACATGTTGAGCTTGTCTGAGAAACTCCATGGAAAAGACTTTATTTGACGGGTACCTTGGTAACATCAGAGGCTCTCCGACATAACCATAGACTTGGATTTATGTGAAAGTGGGGAATTGAATGAACCAATCCACCCAACTCTCCATCGCTGATCTTGCCTCTGGTGAAATCCGGATGTGCATTTCATTGTCGAGATCCTTGACTATCTTATGAAAAAGTGATCATTTACTGCCCTGAAATCTTGTTCAGCTTTAGAAAACTCCAATTGAGAGTAATATTCATGAACATGCTAAACACCAAGAGTTCCGTTAGTCTTCAGGTGTCTAAAACTGCCTTGAGATGCAACTAATTAGACCAAGTAAGACACCATGTGAAACTCATGGATCTTGAAGAATCCAGTAATCTGTTGATGAAGGCACTTGCTGATCAACATGGCCCAGTCAAAGTGCTTTGTACCATCAAGGATCCTAGAAATGATGTAAAACATCCATGGTCGGAAAATATTTGCCTCCTCCTGACTTGTAACTCGGTTGAGTAGAGTTATGAAAACAACTTCATCCTTGAACTCACTGCGACCAACCTTTTTAGGCATGTTAGTCTTCTGTATTTTCAACCATCTCTGAGCAACTTTCCTCTGTGAACGCTCTTGATCTTCATACCATATCTTCTCACAAGCCTCAATAAATACAGTGAAATTGTCTGAACGAGGAGGAATAGCGAAGCATTTTTCCACGTCCCTTGGCTTAAGGCTGCAGATGACTCTCCCATCAACTGATTTGATTTGTCGTCTAGATGAGTTGTGATGCTTGATGCAAGCAAGAGCAAACTCGAGATCAAAAGCTGTGATGGGAATAGACGCTGCTGCCAGCAACCCAGAACTCTCAAGATTCTTCAAAATATTGCTGCTAACGCCCTCCAAAGTGCTCAGATTTACCACTGGATAAACACGACCCAGGGCTGTGTCTGAAGTTTTCAAAAAGTCATTCAGCAAGACCGATTTGGTCTTATAATCTATGGGGTTGAATTGCATTTTGAAAATGAGAACTTTTGACTGTGAAGTTGGGTATATTCGGACAACTTTCCGAAAAGGCTGAAAAAGCTCTAGATAAGGCTAAAAATAGCTCATGGCGGTAAAATTTTTCGGAATTTTTTTGAAACGTGGGTTTTGTGCAGAATTGAATTCTAAGCAAACCCAGATCAATAAAAATTCGAAAAAGTGAGTTTTAGCTAGGCATGTAGAGGTTTTTCAGTTGAGAAAAGTAGCGGTTCTAGAGTTCACTTGGGGCAATTTTCCCCGAGAAAATCTGGAACATGGGTTTTGTGCATAATGGAATTCTAAGGCAACCCAGATAGCTCGATTTTGAATATTTAGCCATTTTCTTTGAGATTTGAAGAATACCTAAGATGAGAATAGAAGAAATTAAATAGAAGATAGAAGTTTGTTTTTTGTTTATTCTGCTTCTGTAGAAAATCGCCTATGCTTGACTGAGATTCGATGAAACCTGCATGCACTGAAAAATCTAACTTTAGAAAATTAATCTTCTGAACAATCTAGACTCGGCACTGAAAATTGAACTCAAAGCACCTTCGAATCTTCAATTGCTCAAGAAATTCGCCTTTCATTGAACTCTGATATGAGAAAAATGGCGACTTTGAATAATTTAAATAAATAAATCAAGAGTAAAATCGTCCATCCTTGATGCAATAAGCGCCACCTCTAAAAATATTTAATTTAATCCTGATTGGACCTCAAAATATACGACCTCATCTGATTGGGCTTTGAAAAAGGTAACGGAAAGTTAAATTTTCCCTAAAAAGGGCGCCACTTTTAATTTGTTCAGTTAAACTCAGCATGCAATTTAGTTAACTGAACATGCAAACTAAAAATAATCCTGATTTCCAGTGTAGTGGAGTTTCTTTGCAATCCTGATTGCTTGGGGACAAGCAATCTTAGGGAGGGCGGACTGTAATGTCCCCATTTTTTGCGAGCATCAGTTATTGTTGGATTAGCCTATCATTTTGACCCTCGTAGGCTAATGGACTTGAGTAGAGGGTCTTCAGGGGCTATTACTTGGTCGATTGGCGACATTACTTCTCTCTTGTGCTTTGCTAGGTCCAGTATTTGGCTTGACAATGGGTTTTGAGCTCAGACTGATGCACTTACTATTTATAGTAAGTCACCTTGGCAGTGAGTCAGAGTTACTATTATTAGTAGGGTACCTGGTCATATGTGGATTTGCAGTGTTGACTTTGGTTTCAGTGGATATAGCGTAATAATGTGTATTTAAGGAGATATAATATTTTAATGGCTTTTAATGATTTTTAAGTATAAAAATTATATTATAAAGTAAGTGGGGCCATTTTAAGTGAACGTGCAATTAATACTTCATGAAAAAGTACGCCATGACATGAGAATATAATATAAGGTCAACAAAAGCAAATTTAAAGCAAATATTAAATGATGTGAAAAGCACACTTGGATCGATGCTTTTTGGAGAAGTATAAATAGAGCATCAAAAGCAAATCAACCTCATTATTGGATGTGCATTTGAATTGGTCTTTGTGAGTTTTGGGACTTGAGCTTGAGACCTAGGGTTTCAGCTGCAAGTTTCCATACCAGCATTGAAGAACGTGCACTCTTCAGTGTTTATGCAATCTTGAGGCTGTGAGAGATCAGCTGAATCATTGCCTGAGAGTTGGCTTCATTCAGGAGTCATCATTGAGCAGATTTGTGAGATTCCGCATAAGGGTTTCATCATCAGAAGATCATTATCTGGGTATGAGTGTATTCATTGTAATTTCATGACATTATTTGGAATAATAATATAATTTTCTTCTGCATTTCTTTGTTCTGTAAATTCTATGCATTTTATCTGGTAAAATCTTCAAAAACGACAAAACTAGATTTAGGGGGGACCAGGGGTTTCTTACAAATAATGATAAACAAAGCCAACTAGGTGACTTACTATAGATAGACACACTCTCCAAGAATCTTGGAGAGCACACCAAAAGCCAAAAATCAGCCAAATGCGCTCTTGAGGAGAGATTAAGAAAATTTTTGAAGGCATGAGAGGAGATTGAAATTTTTCCAAGACATAGACATGAAACACCAAGGGTCCAAACGTGCCTTGAAGTGTGAGCGAGACCTCCTAAATGCGCCCTAAGCATCAACATGAAAATGCGCCCAAGGAGGTAATAAGAAGAAGGTGCCTAGAAAGTTAAGGCAAAGAAAAGTAAGAAGACCCTTCAAAATGTGCTCTAGAAGGAGAAGGTTAAATACGCCTTATAATGAAGACATCAAATGCGCTCCAAGCAAGTTGAGATGGAGATGAGAATTTCTAAGGCATGGAAAATGAAAAGTATCCTCCCCTTAAACGCGCCCAACATGGAGAGTGAAATGCGCCTAAGGGAGAGTGAGTTAGCATGAAATATATTCTAAGGCATGAAATGTGAACATGACCTCCTCAAATGCGCCCTAGAGGGAGATAATGAGATGCACCAAGTGAAAACATTCCAAGGCATGGGATTATTTTTCAACATCAAAAGGGGGCAAAATTTTAAATGTTGGAGATTTTAAATGGGTTGGATAATTTCCCCATAAATATTTGAGATAACAAAGTGTTACAGGCAGTTAAAAGGGGAAAATTCGAATTTTGCATGGGAAAGAATCTTCAACAAAGGAAAATTTTATGACGATTGGGACCTGTCTTGATGACAACTCGCCCATCTCCTCTCCAAAGTTAGAAATTACCAAGTAGTGGAAGGAGAGATTTAATGAACTTGCTAAAATAAACTCCCTCACACAATTATTTAAGCCACAAAGTTTTTGTTTTATTTGCACCAGTTGCAAGTACGAAGTTGTGGCTCTGAGAGTGAGAAAAAGAGTGTTGAGGTGAAGCTGCTGAAGTGAGCAAGTCAAATTAGCAAGCTTGGGTGAAATTTTTCTAAGTGCCAGAAGTTATACTGCTGAAAAGAGTATTGAGGTTTGAAGTTCGGAATTTTAATGCTGAAGGCTCTTCTTTTTCGAAGTTTACTCCATATTTTGGCCATCCTGAGGTGATTTATTTTCTAAGTTTGAATTTTAATGCTTATCTTTTATTTTGCAGGATGGCTGAAGTAGGTAGAGTCAACAAGGCTGCAGGCAAGGCTGCAAATGTTGAATCGAGCAAGGCCAATGTGTCCAAGCAAGCGGTGATAAAGACGCTGAGCAAGACATTTCTTCCTGAATCCAAGTTTACCTTGAAGCTAGGAGAATTGAGTAACATAAATCTTGGTTCATACAACCTCAGAGCACTCAGAGGTCGAATGTACGGGCTAGGTGGCCACCCTCCATCAGTCATAACGCATCAAATTATGAAGAGTTGACTCTATGCAGCTGCTGGTTTTCCACCAACCATCCGATGTCCAGAGTTGATCATGTTGTGCGCCAATTGCTACAGGCCAAAACGAAGGACCATTGTTTCCCCTGATGGCAAATTTTTTGCCAATCTCACGCCTGAGGTCATTGGAGAGGCGTTTGGAATCCCCACTTTTGATAAAATGATATACAAAACGAAGGAAAGAGCTGAAAGGATGTACGCCTCTTCTTTTGAGAGATGTGTTAGGATGATAAATTCTATTTGGATGCAAAAGCCCAGGCCTCCTCGCAACAAGCTTCCCAAGCAGATTATCTCGGATGATGTGAAGCAAGAATATTGTGATTTGATAATGATGCTCAGCCGAGTGAATGGAAGCTCTCAATCATACATCTTCGAGCCATGGATGTTTTACTACATCGGTATTGTGCTGGAAGGGAGAGAATGCATTGACTGGGCAAGAATGATAAGTGACAATTTGGATGAGCAGTTCAGGAATTTAAGGAGAACTAAGATGTTCTACATGAGCTCATACGTGATATACATGCTGGCTCGAATGACTAAGTACAGAGGAATAACCTACAAGGAGCCGATTGGGTGTGGTCCTAAATAGTTTAAGATCTACGAGGCTTGCCCACAATTGCACCTGAGCACCACCTCCAGCTACAAAAGGGTGAACGATGCCTTCACCATGCATATAGCCAGGACTCTTCAGCGGAGGACTCAACAAAGAATATCAAAAGAGGCTCAAGACTTGATCGAAGAATATGGATATTGGTTTATCCAATTTCCAAAGTTCACGTATATCAGGCTGCAGGGGTTCACATCATATCCATACAGATTACCAAGATACCTCACAGATAGGATGGTAATGCCTAGAAGTATCTAGGAAGCTCACTGCCTATGATAGGATTCAAAAAAAGAAGAAGAAAGGAGGGTTGGACTTCCCGATCACCATGGGAAATTCAAACAAGGTTTGTCCATCCTTGCAGGCAGCCAAAGAAGCTGAAGATGAGCTGCAATTCTTCCACTTCTCATACCACACCAGCAGACAGGATTTCAATCCTTATAACAATATCAGAATGGTGCAAAGTGTGGAGTATAGGCACAAGACACATATTGAGGATTTCTGGGCTAATGCGGTAGATGATGCTAAAGTTAGAAGGAGAATGTTTACCAAAATTCCCTTGAAGATGATTAGAGAATGCGAGATTGTCCTTGTTCCAGATCAAGTAGATGAGGACATGAATGTTATGCAGCCAAATTATGAATCAGTAAGAAACACAACAGTCCCACTACTTGATTGGTTGGAACCAAAGATTACAGACTTGGACACATTATGCCTACCGGTCTTGACATTCACGAGGAACTGGGTAGAAAGGCATGTGAATAGGCTTAAAAGAAGATCAATTCCCCTCACTTACAATCTCATGGGTGACCATAGGTTGCCAATAGCTCGGAAAAGAAGACAAGTCGCCCAAGCTTCAGAACCACGAAGGGAAGTGCAAGTCCCGCCGATGCCTTAGAGGGTAAAACAAGCATCACCCATGCCATCGCAAACTCGCTCTTCAAGTATGCAGGAGGTGTCTTTGTTTGGGAGCCAAAGAAATAGATCGAATGAGGAACAAGAATTCCAGGAGGTAAACCAACCACCTCTTAGAGAGCCAGATAGTCTAAGTGTCAACGCTCCTAGGAGAGAAGATCAACAAGAAGAAGAAGAGGAGACGACAACAGACACCCAATTCCAGAAAATGATTGAGACGGGTTTGGAAGATGAGAATACTACAGGGTAGGAAGCTCGAGGTCCAGGAGAGAATGTTCAGTAGATGGAGATTGATGAGCCTCAGCAAAATATTGTTAGAGAAGAAGTGCGTGAAGAAGAAGCGAGAGAGGAGCAGCCACTTATTATTTGTAATCCGTAGCGGGTAGTGCCAGATTGGCTCAAGGAAAGAATGAGAAAGGATCTTGAGGAGGAGACTGACCTAGCGATTGAATCAAAGGAATTCCTCAGTAGAATCAGCGGGCCACCAGAAAAGAAGAGAGCCAAAAAGTTCTCAAAGATATCCACAGACAAGTCCGGTTCTTGCACGCTTCATGTGGCTATTCCCAGGGAAGAGTGTGACCGAGATGAGGTTGTCCCTGAAAATTATGTGGTCAATACTGTGGAGTTAGGCCGCCCTACAGGAGCTTAGATAATTGAAGAATGTGATAGCTCCTATCAGGCTCTCAAGGATAGGCTGCTCTGGATGGAAGGAAAGTACAAGAGGTTGAAAAGAGAACATAAGATGTTGATTGGTTATGTGCAGCACTTAGCACGTCCGTGTGGACAGGAGAATTCGACAGTTGAGCTTCCGAGGGAATCAATCAG
Source organism: Sequoia sempervirens (assembly GCA_007258455.2). Taxonomy (NCBI): domain Eukaryota; kingdom Viridiplantae; phylum Streptophyta; class Pinopsida; order Cupressales; family Cupressaceae; genus Sequoia; species Sequoia sempervirens. The sequence goes on from VDFB02275768.1 coordinate 243,445, forward strand.
TGGCTTGGAAGTTTTGAAGAAGATGGCTCAAGAGGCAGATAAGTGGGTTGGCAATATTCGCATTGAGGCGAAGAAGTTCATTGATGATCTCGCCTATTCTTTTCAGCAGGCCTCCAGTATCCTTACGCGCATGGATAATGTTGATCAAGCTTGGAATGAAACCCATATTTATCAAGATAAAACTGTTCCTTGCTTGGCAGCCTTGATGTATATGCCCACACAGACTCTGGTTGGAGGAGTGATTCAGGAGGGCGATAGATATGATTTCTCGGGCTGGTATTCTTCAACATTCATAGGTCTAGGCTTCTTCGATACAACACAGGCATAATCTGTTAGAGTTAGGAAGGCTATGGGAAATATACAGGAAGGAGTCTTGAACACACTTGAAGCCTTGTTTGCTAAAATGCCAACTCCAAAGGAGGTAATTGCGGAGGGCCTGAAGAGCAGATTGGAGCCTTTCTTCTCGGATGTGAGATCATTTGCCCAGGTGGATTTTGAGAACATTTCAACCTTCTCCATTATCATTCAGAGCACTCAGGATGCCTTAGTTGATTGGGGGAAATCTTGCACTCGGCAGGGGCAGGCGGTCACAGTGCTTGAATTCCAGCTCAACCATATTCCACCCATCTCAGTTCAGGAGGTTGAGGCAGTGTTGACCAGATTCATCTAGTTTGCAGTCAAAGAGAAGGACAATGGGAACACGTTTCTGGATGAGAATCTTCTGATGATAGTGGGCATTAAATGCTCATACTGGTCAAAGGGAGAGAGTGGGCATTCTGTGCTCATTTATTACCCCACTCCATTTTCTGATTGTTTTTAGGGCAAAATCTTGACTAGGGCTTATGTGGCTCAATCTGAGCCATTCATTGTAATTCAATCTGAGCCGCCCGTTGAAATTGGCCAGCTATAAAAGGGGCATCCCCCCTCATTTGTGCATATAGATAGATAGCATATAGAATAGCAGAGAAGGAATAGAGAGGGATTGATAACATAGCGTAGATTGATAAGAAGAGGAAGGAAAGTTTTCAATTGAATGCTTTGTAAGAAATTGTTGTGAACACTCCTATAATAAAAAGAGTTGTCATTGCTTGTGATTTCATCTTTTATTGTGGATAGCTAGCAAGGTTTCTTCGTCCTTCCAATTCACATAGAATCTTAAAGTAGAACTTAGAGTAGAATAGATTTCATTTCATGCAAGTAGATAATTGTGGAATGTGGTGGTTGAATTGAGCAAGCTTCGCTAATCCATACCAATAGTGGGCTCATTGATGGTGGGTTCGCCTTGTGTGGTCAACTGGAATAGTTTGGACCTAACTTCGATTATGATTTACATGTTGGTATGCGTTGTTTTGATGGTGTCTTCATGTTGAATTGTAATCTGAATATCTCTAGTTACTCCTTTGAAGATTGCACCAGTTTTGTGGAAGCTGTCCAAGGTGAGGCAAAACAAAGCTTGGTTGAAGTTTGTAAGAGTTGATCTCCACATCCTGCGCCTAGAGTAGATCATAGCATTTTTAATCCCTACTACCATTCAAATTCGGTACTTTCTGGTTAGCTTAGGAAACTCGAGCTTCATTGACAAATCTAGGAATCTTGAAAAACCCCTTTCTCCTGAGTGAACAATTGCGTAAGTCCCCTTGAAATACTAGCAAATCACATCAAGCCAACTGAGTCTACATCCACTCCACAAAGGAACCTTGGAGTTGAATGCATGATCTTTCGCAATCTTAGCATGCAGGAGATTTTGATCAAGAGAGGATAGAGTGACTGTTGGAAACTTTATTCTGTGTTGGTGCGGTCATAAAACACCCGTCAACAGGAAGTACTATAGTAGTGGTATAGAAGTACCATAACAGCAGCAAAAATACCTTAAAATTCCTTCAAACAGTTTATCTGACCTTTGAATGGTACAATGACCCTCACAAGTTGGTACAATAGTTGGAAAATGATGAAAGGCGGTTGGTAGATGGCAGATCTAGACCTGGTTGCAGCAATTAAAGGGTTGCACAGCAGGTACAAAGCAGAAAATATCCTTCACAAATAGCATAAATACTGAAAACCTCTTCCAAATCAGCGACCCTATGGGTGTTCAGTGGCAATAGGGGTGGAGTAATGGCTAGAAATATTATTTACAGAAGATCCAAATGGGGCACAACTATGAATTGATGTACAACAACAATAATGATGTAAAATGAAGGATCCACATGTTGGCAATCCTTTCACGAACAACAAATGATGGTTTTGATTATATTTACTTGCAATACTTGATCGATCTAATCGAATCTTCAATCAATCTTCAACAAATCAGCACAATTGTGATCCTTGGATGGAATCACCTCTCATGGAGAAGAGCGTTTTCATCCTCAAATCCAAATTATTGAGATTGAGAGTTTTCGTCCTCTGTATCTCCCACACTGGGGGTTTTCGTCCTTGAATTCTTTAATCTCTAAAATGGAAGGAATAACAAAATGATGAAGCCAAATGATTTGCTTTGAGTAAATAACTTTCTTTTATAGTTGCCTTTTTGGGCCCTGCATTTGAATTTACTTTTCCCTGCAAGAGTTTAAATACACTTTTAAAATAAAATATTGTATAGGCCCTGTAATAATATTTAAGTCGCCCTTTTGAAAATAAAGTCATTGGGCCCAACAAACTATTATTTTTAAAATTATTTTATTTTATCCCTTAGCCTACGAGAAATAAAAAACAGGTCATGGTTCCTCAATTAATTCTTTTAGTTTTGGAAAGTGGACATGACACTTGACAAATGAATAAGATGACACACATTGAAAACTTGTCATGGTAAGTTTTGTAGGCATGCAACACTAGGCAACCGAGGAGTATTTGAATTTTGTACTTGTTCTTTGCCAGTGAAAATTCCATTGCACTTGGACCATTCTTCCTCATTACAAATATTAATATGCAGTGCAAAATTGTCATTTTATAGGAAACCCTCACAGCCATCAGCATTCAAGGGATGCTTACAAAATCCCACAAGGTGGGAGGAGAGAGACTTTAATTTTTCAACCTAAGACTATTAACAACCATGATTAATACATGACTTGCCCATAATGCTGCATAGAGACAGCATAGACAAAATGGAGATAAAAGCTATAGTATTACCAAAAATTAAAGAGAAGGCGTCAGGTTTAGGAATTTTGTAAATCTAGTCCTTTTTTATATAAATCAATATTTAAAGATCACTCCAATAGAATGTGATATTATGCTTGAACAGGGTATCTTATTTTCTCTTTGATGAATATGAATGCATATTTGTAATGCAGGAAATACATTGAATTGCAACCATCCTGTGGTTATGGAGCTTATTTTGGATAGTCTAAGACACTGGTACTAATGGACACTCTCTTTCCTTTCATTTCAAATTTTTTATTTTATAATTTTGATAATTGAATTATTTTGTTATTTTCTATGGTTGTTTGAAAATTTATTTTCATTTTGGATAAAAATTTACACTTGTAAATGTTCTAAACACTGTTTACATGTTAATCACAACCTTTATGGACAAATGGAAAAAGCTATAATCATCACAGTATTAGTATGATATGTTAATTTATAATTTGGTGCTTGTCTAATTGGGTATCTTAATTCCAGTGGTTGATTTGTGTGAGTATTTCCTCTATATCAAAAAAGTCTTTTCATAATTTTCATATTGCTAAATGTCAAATTTGATTTCATAACATATTTACCTAGTTGTATGAAAATGGCATGCATTCACACAGCAACACTTAGACTTCAATGTTGTAAGTGTTCAGATTGGTCTTCTTGGCTCTTGATTCACAGTCTTGAGAGAACTCTTTCATAGAAAGATGAGGTCGACAACAAATACACTGTTATCCTTAATGTCTGTTTCTTTCATGATCGATGATTTTCTCATAACAAGAAAATATACTTTTAAACTATTTTGTCATTTCATGTGCAGTTGTACTCCCATTCTTGATGACGGGATAGCTTTAGGGAATGATTTCCATAAACATCTTTCTCTGAATACTGCACTAGGGACAGCTTCATGCGGATAATTCTTCTTTTGACATTTCTTAAGATTTCTTTTAGTCTCTCTCCAAGCTTCGGTAAAGTTGTCTCTGTTAGAATTATTGTCATTGATGTCAAGGATATATAGACAATTTGATAATGTCATTAATGTGAAAATGAATAGATGAGATTGTAGGTTTATGATCATTAATGTAAAAGGATGAGATTTGTTTTGAACAACGTTGAACCTCTTGTGCTGACATGAATGGCCACACTCTATTCAAAAATGGAAAACTTGCCTTGGAAAGACAGAGTGAATAAGAATGAAGCTTCACGGAATGTTAGAGAAAGAGAAGATTTAATGAGAGGAATGCAGTGGTTGCCTTATCAACCAGCAATTTCACAGTTCAGATATGTGCTATGTCCACGGCATATGAAGGAAGGAAATTTTTGGAAAACATACTTCATATGACTCCATATGAGATGCGTTTTCATGCAACAATTCAAGGCTGCTACGAAAGAAAAAGAAAGGAAATATATCAGGTTGCGAGATAACTTGAGAACTATATCATCTGAAGTTGAAATAATAAACAAGCAAAGGCTCCTTCAGAGTATGATATCGATGCATTCCTTTTGGGAGATATTGGTAGCAGTGATAATAATGGAGATGAAGGGAATGAAGTGCACTCAAGACTATCACTTTGGAAGGAAAATATTACAAATAGTATTAGAAAATTTCAGAAGGTGAATGCTGCTCCTGAACAGGTACCTGAAGCAATGCAAGGAGTGGGCAAGTCTGCCACTGCAGGTTCAAAACATGATCAGGTTACTTTGAAGTAAATAAAGGCAGCAGATATATAAGAGCAACATTTCTTATTCAAAATACAAATTATGAAGTGATACGAATTTGGAGTGATGTGCTATAAGAAAAAAAGTCTTATTCATATAAGACAAACTTCATATACAACAAAATGGAGTGATCTATTAAAGGGAGAAAACAATATTAAGGCAGCGGTGAAGGTACAAGGAAGGTTAAATAAACTAATCTTTACAAAAGAAGCAGTGACTCATTAAGATCCGAACCAAGTAATACTTCACTAAAAGACAGCGATTTATTTAATAGATAAGGCAGCAATTACTATTTGAAGAAGTATTAACATTAATATATGTAAATAGCAGCGATTAGTTTAAGGGAAGAATTGGTAACAGAGAGACATGTTTATTTAAAAGGTTATCTCTTTGCAAAGAGATACAACTCTTTGTAAAGACATGGAGATATAAAAGGAGTAAGATTTGTGGAAGGAAATAAATGAGTGGAGAATAGAATGTGATATCTAATACAAACAGATTTATAAATGTGGGAGTGAATGTAGTGTGAAAAGGACAATAAATATATAGATCAGACCAGCAGATCTGAAGTGTATAAAGGGCAGATATAAAGGGAAAGAAAGAGAATACAAAGTGTAATTCAGATTTATATCTGAATATATGAAGATAATAGTAATCAGAGATTAAGCAGCAATTAAAATAACATAGAGTCATGTCTTCTTAGATAGACGCCTCTCTTCAACAGGGTGTTTGCCTACGGAATGGGATTCTACTCTTACGTACTACTGGCAAACTGGTAATGTGCAGAACATAGGATAAAACAGTAAACTGAAAGATATCATAGTAAAATGCCAAAACCTTTATTCATTCTCAGGAATATCATGTACAAGAGTATCACAATGCTCACAGTATAATCATCGGCAACAAAACTCATTCATTATTATCATAGCATCCCTATCTCCCGACTACATCCACCCGACTACATATAACGCTCGGCGGTGGTTAGGCAACCAACCGACACGACGTTTCATAACAACATTACATTAACACTAATCTGAACATGTTTTGCCGAGAGTACATGACATTACATGACATAATTATTCTTTACTAACTATTGTTTTATTTGACAACTGCCGAGTATGACCGAGGCCAACTACGACCGACAACAAGCAAACGACAACAAGTAAAATATCCGACTAACATCATCCCCCCCAAAAAGAAAGTCGTCTTCCAGACGACAGATACAACAAGATAAGATTACTGAGAGGTAGGGGGAAGGGAGTGCGTCCCTGGATGCACCGATGACGTCGGAGTGGTGGAAGAATGCTCTGCTCTTAGGCGCCTCAGCTCCTCCGTGCGTGTACGAAGCTGCCGATCTGCCAGGATCTCCCTCTCCCTCGCCGCCTTCACCATCCGGGCTGCCTCCATCAGTTGGCTCTTTGCCTGCTCTGCCTCGGCATTCTTGGCCGCCAACTCTACCTCTTTGGCAGCTAACTGGTCCTCCAATGCTTTCATTCGCTACTGCCAGGCTGCCTCTTTTTGCTGTGCCTCCTCCTCCAAGGCTGTCACCCGAGGCTCCAAGATCTCCAATCGGGCTCCCCTGTCACTGGCGAGCTGAGATTGCTCAGTCAAGTTATCCTGAATGCTCTTTATGGTCGCAGCAGACTCATCCTTGACCCGCTGAAGAAGTCTATAGGCATCCACTCGGCGAGATACTGCCACATCAGTGGAAAATCTTTGGCGCTTCATCAGAAGAAAAACATCTCGGAATGCCAGCTCGATGTAGTATAGACTCTCCAAGACGCCTGCATCCCGTCCCACTAGCCTCGGTGGCCGACCCCGCCAGGCTCTCATCATGGTAGGAGTCTCTCCTGCTGGCCACCCCTCGCCAAATATCCTAACAAACTCCGCCTCACACCCCATCTGCACAAATCCCCGAATACGGTGAACCTCCTGGCCTACTAGAGGTGATCGGCCAATCCTCAGGTCCCTGGAAACCTGTCCCACACGGATCATCAATCTGCCCATGTGCTCGAGCTCCTCCACATATCTCTGTACCGTGCCTACTGGATCCGACGGGTCTGGCTGAGACATTTCCACGACGAAGCCCTCTGTGGAGGCGCCCTCCCCGTCCTCCTCGTCATCCGAAGGTATGCAATGTTCCGTCTCCTCCTGGGGCTGTTCCCCGTCTGCCGGCTGAGGCTCCTGAATGGCTGTCTCTGGTGCCTCGGCTATGCTCGCCTCCGGGAGTGCAAGTGTGTCTTCGCCGATCCTGGCCGTCTCACTCTGCTGGGTGTGAATGATCGGCCCCTCCTTATCCCCTTGTCCCTCCGAGGGACTCTTCTCCTGCTCGTCTGGCTGCTCGGCTGGCTGCTCGTCCACGCCGAGAGTGAGGCCCACCGCTCTAACCGGTCGATCCAGGCACCCGGGTGCCCCCGGGTTGTCGCTCTCCGTGGCCTCGCCATTCCCCTAACTCGCCAGGGGTTGGGCACCTGGCCGCTGGCGCTCGGTATGTGGTGGAGAGCAACCGGCAGGCAATATTCCACCGAGGCGTTGGAACCCGGCCGACATGCGTGGTAACCGCCTCTCGGATGTGGTGGGCGAGAGGTGCCCACTCGGCGTGATGTTCCCAGCTGGAAGCGGCGCCTAACATCCGGTCTCGCTCCAACCGGATGCAACGGGAGGTGAACGACCGGTGTGTGCTCGCCGGGTCAGTGCTCTAAGAGGAATCCTCGCCGGCCATACTGGTATGTCAATCTCGCCTGCCTCCTGACCCCCGATGGCAACAGATACTTCCTCATCAGCCGGTGGACTCGACTCCGATGGCGAGGAAGATAAGTCAATGGGCTCCTCTCTGTCCGATGCATCGCTCTCCTCTGAGGCCGCCTCCTCCGATGTTTCCTCTTCCACCGATGCCTCCTTCCGTTTCCTCTTTTTCCCCGAGGCTGTGCCCTCGCCGGCTTGCTTTGCTTCCAATTCCGACCAGTAGAATACGGTAGGCCATCCCGGGTCCAGGTGAGTGAGTGGCCGCAACCGACCCCAATTGCCCTCGGGCACCTGTGTGTGCACGGCATCCAAAAAGAGAGCTATGGCGTGCTGAGTCATATAGAAGGCCTTATGCCTCTGCGCCAGAAAATCCCTTATCCGCTCTGTGAGTAGCCTCGCCCAGTTGTATACTCGGCCAACCCGGAGTCCGACCATGAAATCCACCTGCCATAAGGCAATGTCCGACGCTCGGCTAGCCCCTGTGAGTCGGCACTTCATCAGGTCGAGCAAACATTTCCATTCTGCCGTTGCTAGGTGACCCTTCCGGAGGCCTCGATTGCCAGTATTCCATATGGTACGCTGTTCTTCGGCTGACAAGTCGCTTCGGCACACTTGCTTGACCAGCAGTTCTTTGTGTTCCTGCGTCATTTTCTTGGGCTTATTAACCCCTATTCCCAAAGTTGGGACGCCGAACACCCTCTCGAAGTCCTGAGGCCAGAATGAAATTGTCACTTGGCAACCTCTGTAGTCAATGACGGACTTGTGCGTATGCCTACAGTAGTTCTCCACCATCGCCTTCAGCCAAGGCTCGAACTCCCGA